>SHCU01000058.1:73221-101805 GCA_004307685.1 Ceratina australensis | reverse complement strand
GCTTATCGTTAAGGAATTCCTATGTAAACAGTTCCTCTGGCAAAAATGGTCAATTAATGGCTGTAAAAAATATACAAATCCACAAATTAAATATGAATAAGATATTATTATGAAGTCCATGAAGTCCAGATAAGATATTATTATGAAGTCCATGAAGTCCAGAATTTTTTAAATTAATCCAAATATTCCAGAGCTATATGAGCTATATAGTTTACTGTAACGTAAATTGTATTCCATCATTAACTCATCTTTATATGTAATTTCTGTGAGTTAAATCTCTTGCACACATTATATATTACATTCTAATGTTCATGTATATATATATGATTACATGTAGCTTATATTACAATGTTTATGCGATTGTTTATTTGTACTTAAACAGACTTTTCTTCTTATACGTTGTATATTCATTAAATGCTTAATATTAATAGAAATGCATGCCCATTGAAGTGTTCATTACTATTTCATAAAACGAAATCTTATTCTGTCTTGACACATGCTAATCAGTCCAAAAACTTTAATGGAAGGAAGCGAGCGGTATCTAACTGGAAAAATTATTTAAAACTTTTCATCCCACAAAAATAATATCAATCATAGTATGAATTTTTTTCTAATAGAATTATCACCTATCCATGCAGGTTTATCACCTTATATCTTTCATACAAACAGAGAAAATTTTCTCTGAACAAGTAATTTTTATAAGCCGGCAATATAGTAAGATACAACAGTCAGTGCCTCGTAAAATAACGAATTATTTATATCCTAGACGTAATTTATAAACTCTCAAGCTTGCATTATTATCATAAAAAATGCAGAATCTCCCTCGACTGTAGAAACCCATAAATTTAATCGTGCAAACTGATCATTAACGATATTAAAATTGCGTTGCGTTCGTGTTACGATTCAAACGGGAAGGGAAACATGGATTTTCCTAGGGATTTATGCTACCGTCGACGTAGACACAGCCGTTCCCGCGCAAACGAGCGCCGACCTAACTGTCGCCGCCAAAATATCTGACGTTACATAGGCTTAACCGTCGTCGGCCAGCACACAGAGGATCCATTCTCTGTTTGGTATTCCGAGGTGAAGCATCCTCCGCTGTTCGTGTTCAAGTTAAACTCTCGTTAAATCGCTGTAAAACATGTCAGGACGTGGCAAAGGTGGTAGGTATCGCGTTTATTCGATCGCGGCGAGATGCTGCGGATCTGTGAAAGCCGTTCGTGTTTTTGATTGCAGGAAAGACTAAGGGAAAGGCGAAGACCCGTAGCAGTAGGGCAGGGCTACAGTTCCCTGTCGGCAGAATTCATCGTCTTCTCAGAAAAGGAAATTATGCCGAACGAGTAGGAGCTGGTGCACCAGTGTACCTAGCAGCCGTGATGGAATATCTGGCCGCTGAAGTTCTCGAGTTAGCCGGGAACGCCGCGAGAGACAACAAGAAGACGAGGTCGGTGAAACAAGCCCTTTCTCTGTCTCCTTCCATCCCTCGTTCTCTCTCTCTCTCTCTCTCTCTCCCTTTTAAACCTCGGTTTCGGTATCATCGTTTACGATAATTCGAGAAACATTACAATTCCTCAATAATTTCATTGATAGGAAAATAATCGATCGAAATTTATTTAAATTTGAATAATATAAAGAAATTAATTTATATAGCGGAAAAAGTAAATGGTATCAATTTTTCTGTATGCTTGTATTTAATAATATCCTTTGCCAGTTAAACACAGGCCATTTGTCTTTTTAATTTCAGGATAATCCCGCGTCATTTGCAGTTGGCCATCCGCAATGACGAGGAGTTAAACAAACTGCTCTCAGGAGTAACTATTGCTCAAGGTGGTGTCCTGCCCAACATCCAAGCTGTACTCCTGCCAAAGAAGACTGGCACTGGTGGATCCGGAAAGGGAGACAAAACTTCCCAGGAATATTAATAACTCTTAGAATAACCTTTCTAACTTAAACAGTACTTTAGGACTATACCTTTGTTTCCTCATCTATAAGACAAACTATGATAAAAATAATATCTACATCTTATAAGTCGCTATTCCAATAACATACATTCTCACTTTATTTTAAATCATATCATTAAGAATTTGGTACAGACAAGTTTAATAAACTCATTGCACTTGATGACGTGAAACAGCTATTTGAAGTAATATTGCAAAAAATTGCTTTGGTTCAACGATACAAAGTTTAACAATTACTTTGGGTAGTAACATTAAGTGCAACTTTGTATCGTTTGATTAAAGCAGTTTATCGCATTATTATTTCGATTAGTTGTTTCACGTTGTTAAGTGCATTGAATTTATTACCCTCACCTGTGTCCGATTTTTAATGGTCTTTAATTTTACGGACTTCGAAGAGGAAATAAGATCCGCGGCGTATTGAATGTTTTTGTTGATTGTAAACTATATCTAGAGTGAAAATAAACCATCATTACTCTTCATTTAAAGACAACTCTCTGTTTTAATCCTGTGCCCAATTTCCTTCCCACCTTAAGGAAATTATATCATTGAAAAAACTTTCCTAATTTTAATTATAATTTAATAACTGGAAGACGAGAGCTTGCGACTTCCGGCGAAGCAAGTGTGCGAATGTATTGCAGAAATTCATATAGGTAGCGCGTCGGTGTTGAAGGTGACGTTAAGTTTTTGATCGGTTTGACTGGTCGAACGTTCGACCGGCGAAGAATAAAGTTCATCCAAACGTATTTCAAGCGTGAGATTAAAATGTCGTCCAGCGACGTTAGCATGCTGGTCGATATGGGCTTCAGCGAGTCTAAAGCGTAAGGGTATCAACCGGTTCGTCAAGCAATCCTGTTTAACCTGTAACTCCTGATAGTATGCGTTTCGTTGCAGAGAAAAAGCTTTGGAGATCACTGGGAATAAGGGAGTCGTCCCGGCGATGGAATGGTACGAGAGAGGCCGTGACTTCATTCTCATCGTCGTCCGATGACGGTATTCATTTTTATTCCAGGCTCTTGGCTCATTCCGAGGATGCGGAACCCTCACCTGAACCACCTATCGCCGAGACAGCGCCGGAATCTATTCAAACACCGGCCGAAGAACAAAGTGTTGATGCCGGTGGTGAAGAGTCCGCTTCAGAAGCTAAATCTCTTAAATGTGATGTGTAAGTAATTTATATCTATCAGGTGATCGAGGCATATTCTCTTGCTTAAACAATAAAATTTCTTTGAAGCTGTGGAAAACTGTTCAAATCTAATTTGGAAGTCCAATTTCATGCCACAAAGTCTGGGCACGATAAGTTCTCAGAGAGTACGGAGGAGAAAAAACCTCTTTCAGAAGATGAGAAGAGAGAACAACTGCGAATATTGACAGAAAAGTTGAGACAAAAGAAGAAAGAAAGGGAAGAGGAAGAAAAGAAGGATGCCCAGGAAAGGGAGAAGAATAGAATAAAATCCGGGAAAGAAATGGCTCAAGCTAGAAGGAAGTGAGTTTGATTGATAAATTGTTCTTCTTTGCATGAGCATACTNGGGAAGAGGAAGAAAAGAAGGATGCCCAGGAAAGGGAGAAGAATAGAATAAAATCTGGGAAAGAAATGGCTCAGGCTAGAAGGAAGTGAGTTTGATTGATAAATTGTTCTTCTTTGCATGAGCATACTCGGTATATTTCGATTTCAGATTGGAGGAATTAGAAATGAAAAAAGTGTTGGAGGAAAGGAAACGAGAGAAGGAGGAGGAAAGATTAGCGCGGCAGAGGGTTAAAGAACAAATTGAAGCTGATAAGGCTGCTAGACGCGCTAAGGCCAATGCTGGCAAACCAGTTGAACCTACTCCACCACCTCCTGCACCTTCGTCTTCTACTTCTTCGCAGAGGAAGGAATATAATGATACGAAGTTACAAGTAATTCATCGCATGTAAATCTGTCACTGCTTAGATCCGAATGAAATATAAAATTGCTCAATGTTTTAGATTAGGCTTACCAATGGACAGGCATTAACACAAAATTTTGGTAGTAAAGAACGACTTTCTGCCGTGAGAGTATTTGTAGAAGTTAATAGGACGGATGAACCAGGACCATTTAACTTAATGACAACCTTTCCGAAGAGAATCTTCACAGACGAGGATTACGAAGCTCCACTAAATGCTCTAGGTACGTCGTAACTGATCGTCGTTCAATATTGTTGTGTCTCTTTGTTTCTACATACTCTGAATCAGCTATTGTGATATGGAGCAGCGCGTCTGTTACTGCTTCTTAGTAATCAGAGAAGTACAAAGTTCAATCATTTGATTATTGCGATTGCATTTACAGGCCTAGTACCATCTGCGGTTCTGATTGTTCAGAAGAAATAATACTTGAAGCACAATCAGTGATACATCAATAATATGCCATTGTACAATATTTTATAAGTTGTCTACGAAAAACAAAAACATTTCTTTATAATTAAACATTCTCCAATTGTAATTAACACGGATAAAAGGATAAAATACATGTTTAAAAATACTGAAAAATTTATTTTGATTCCTTTTCTTTATTTACAAATATACACAGCGTAACTTCGAATTTGATTTAAATTTTAATTGACATGATTCAATTTTAAATTGTCCATGACTGCATTTCTGTCGGTCATGCGAATATTATAAATGATTATTTACACCTATTATGCCGTAATTATATTTGTACTACATTATACATATGTGGCACTTCGCCTGGGTATGTGACAAGTACAGAGTTGTCACAATTGGTGGGATACCCATACACCCCGTCACAATCGATCAATTGCAACGTTTTATCGAAACACACTCGCAACTCGAACAGGTACGATTCTCCGGTGTTCTAAAACGACAGTTTCAAGCTTAAATATAGTCAATCTCCCGCGTAAACCCAAGTCCCACTTACCTTGTTCCTCCTGCATTGCAAAACGCCGCGTTTGCCTAATACTTGTTCGATCGCGTTAAGAATCTTTTGCGCTGCATATTGTTGCCCGGGTAAAATACCACCTTTTGCCAACACGTGCTTCATATCGTACGTTTCCAACAATTGGAGCGTCAGTTCAAAGTACTTTACTTGGCTGTCTAATGGCGGTAGCACTAACGAACAAGTGCCGTGTTTGTCCCATTCGTGTTCCCACAATGAGTGAGAAGTTTTCCCGTATTCGATGTCTATCCATTTCTCCTGCAACTGTTCTTCCAGTGGTTTCAAAGCGGCCAGGTCGAACGGCAACGACTTGTTGCAATACTGGGGTCCCAATTTGTGGTACTGAGAAGGCCAGAGACCATGGATCGTCCACTCATCTTTATCTTTCGGTAAGTAGCAAACATGCGATTCCGAACTCTCTTTCCATGTGTAACAAACCGTTTTCGGCCAGTGTTGAGTGAAGATCAGTACGTCGAACTCGGTAGATCCCGGTTTGCGGCTGTATAGAGAATTCTTACTTTACTCCTGAACATAGCGTCCCCCTGATTACCAGCCAGCTTGTATGTAAAAGGAAAAGATTTACTCACCCGTTTACTGCGGCGATAAGAAATAGCGATAAAATGCAGAAAATAGTTCCTGAGTTAGACATGCTTGTAAAATTGAATTCCCTTTTCAGGAACGATAGCTATGCGTCCAGCAGTAGAGTCTCTCGGAGCTGATAGAATTCTCTGCTGAGCATGCTTTTAATGAATCTCACCCCACTATGTCTACCTTTCACGCAGCAGATGCACGGTCAGCTACCTGCTCGTTTACGGGTCCCGAACGCTCGTTGGTACATAGAATTTGATTCGTTATCAGTATCGATGCCATCAATTACTATCTTCGATAAACGTGATTGATAAAGCCCAGAATATACTAAACACGTGTTAGCGTTGATTTCTTTTGTGTTGTGCAATGCATACGACGATGAGATCACGCGCAGTTGCAATGGTAACTTTTCTCTATCATCTCTTTATCTTGCTTCTTTTTACTATTTTCTATTTACTATGAACGTTGTTACGTTTACACGTGGAACAAATTCTTAGTTCTCATGTTACGAAATTTTGTGAAAAACGATTTTTGAATATTATCGTCTCATTAGAACAAGTTTCACTGTGACAAACTTTACACTTCGGCGCTTCGACATCTGTTGCGCATCTGTTGTGTAATTATTAGTAATTGGTCGCAGTCGTTAACTTCGCTCGTGCTTGCTGGATAAATACAGCTTCCAATGGAGTTAAACAAATTCATTTTATTTGTGTATTCTCACTTTTCTGTAGAATTCACATTAAATATCGATCTTTGCGCTCCGGGTAGCCTTATTGTATGCAACCCAACGCATATAACTGTATGTAACTCTGTATCGCACGGCGAGGTTTACCAGTAGACTATCACTTTATTGATGGTAATTGGGTAGGATCAGTCCGGTGATTGTAAGTGGGGGACGATCCCCGATATGTTTCCTTCAAAAAATGAATCACCACGTAGGCCCATTTGGGTCTTAAGTGGGGGTGACCCAGATCTCAAGTATCCACCCCAAAATTGGTCATTCGGTCAAGGTGAAATAAAAACGTCAACACCTTTTTTCTTAACATAGTTTATTCGCTAATGGCTGATGCATAATAATAGTTTTATAAAATATGTTCAGTAATGTACAAAAAATAGATTAGATTCTACCGTTAGATGGTGACTAATTTAATTCTGCATCATGATCGGAAGAAAGGCATTAACAGATCGATTTCCTCGGTAGACGAGATTCCACATATCACTGCTTTAAATTGAGCTAGTTTCAATTATCTATATTAAAATGTCTCTTTATCAGGCTTCCAATTAGGCGAAGCGTCTGGAACGTCTTGTTCGGTCTAAGTCGCTGCCTCAATAAGTAAAACGTGATCATTTTTAAAATGATAAGAATAATTATCAGCGCGGCGAAGTCGACCCAGAATACCACATGTTCCATTTCTAAAATAAGAGTTCAAACAAATGATCTTGCGTAATCAGGGCGGGCACATTTTTTTTGCCAACCGAATTGATCTCCGTTCACTTACGCATCGACTGTAGAATTTGTCGAGGTGCCCCGAACTCGCAGAATATCTCTTCGGTTGGACACACCAGTTTTTCTCTGTTGTAACCGTACAAGGCTGTAACCAGTCCCTCCAAACCGTATCGGATGTAACTCAGATACATTATCAGTTTGCGATAGAGTGGCAGAGTATTCGTTCCTTCGCCCAATCCTTGTACAGCGACCAGCATCAGTGGGACAGATAGAGCAGGTCCGACGAATGTACCATTCTTTGAAAAAGAAACGTAGTTCTGTTACAAGGTCGGCGCGATAACACTGCAGACTTCACGAATTCACAAAGATCATGTAGGAAGTAAAAAAAGATATATCAGAAGCTGAGTGCATGTTGCAACATTCAACTGATAAGCATGTTGCATGGATGTTGCCCAAATCTAATTTCGCAAATGTGAAACGTACCACGATATTCAGTGTGCTGGCTATAGCCAGTCCCATGCTCTCTGCTATGAAAACGCATACGAAACAAGTGCTGAAGAACATCGCGCATCTAAAAAGCTCCAGAGGTTGATCCGTAAACACGTATGTCATCGAGAGATAGATCGACGATACCAATATCTACAAAAACATAATTAATATCGTTGTACACAAAAGAGGTAGAATGTTAGTGTTTTTTAACAAACTGATAACTGACCTGTATCGGCATGTTTACCACCGTAAAAGCGAAGTAGTAAGGACTCAAGTCGTACCACATATTGAAATATTCTCGTTTAATTAGTTGCACTTCCGACGGAACTACAATTGTAACATCACTTTAAAAAGTGACTCTACAATGTGATAAGAAATCTTATTGAGAGTAATTGAGAATATTATGTATTTACAACCTAAATTGTCTGTCACACAAAAAGCTAATTGCGTCGATGACTATTTAACTAACTGATAATTACTTATTCATTGATCTTAACTATTTTTCATCAAAGCAATCGATCTTTCCAATTATCATTTTCTTTAAGTAGGTAATTGCTGTCTTACAATTCATTAATACCGGGCACATGGGCACGTAGAGCAGGATGATCAAGCACGCGAAACAAAAACCGAAGTTGAATAAACTCTTCGATCCGTCATTGCCGACGTTCAAAAATAAACCGCCGATGATTAAACCGAGGAATATGTGTAAGCTTATCTTTAAGTACATGTAATTCTGTAAAAGATCAAGTGTTCGTTGTTATCTCGCTGATTCATTATCCGCAGCCTCGAAGTAATTCGTACTTACCTTATTCCTATACATTTGTAATATCATCCTCCTCGATAGAACGAGGAACTGGTCGAGCCAGGATACTTTCATTATCTTATTTCCAACCTGTGACTCGAGGCTCTTCGGCCGAGAAATAGGAACGATAGGATATTCTCTGTTCACCGCGTTGATCATTCGACTCTTCCATTCTGTCCCATATTCGCCCGCGGCTACGTCTATCACTGTAATCACAGTTCACGTGGTACCCATGATTCATGTTTGACCAAAGTTATCTTCTACTCACCGAAATCGGCAGGATTGTGATACTTCGGGCACTCGATGCCAATTTGTCGAACGAACGGCACCAGATCATCTACCGTGCTTCTATAGACACACTGGCCACCTGCTATCACGTAAACGTGATCGAATTTCGAGAAGATGCTCGCGCTTGGCGTGTGCAGGGAGCAGATTACTGTTCTCCCTAATCGTGCTATGTATCTCAAAAGTTCTACGCATTGCGCTGCCGATATCTCATCTAACCCTCTAAAATATTATTGAGATTAGAGGTTCGTTTGATTTTCATTTGAAATTAATTACTCACGTTGTCGGTTCATCTAGGAATATCACCGGTGGATTGTTCACGAGTTCTAAGGCGATGGAGAGTCTTTTCCTTTCACCACCTGACAGATGCTCGGTAGTTGTATCCCTTGCTCGAGTCAACCGTAGGACATCCAATATTTCTTCTATCTTTATTGAACAAAAGTTGAAGGGTTAGACAATTATCGTTAAGTCGACCCTTTAATTTTTTCTTTAAAATTATTGTTTTATTAACATTTTTAACTGTACATAAAAATTAGCGTTTGTTACTAAATAATTCTGAACGAATTCTTGAATGCGCTACTATTGTCCATGTACCCCGAAACGGACGTGTATCCCGTTTCAATAAGTACCTATCGTAAAACGCGCGAGGAGAATACAAAGAAGTAACGCGCGATGCAATTCGACTGTTTGTACTCTTCTGAGAACATGCTTCAACGTCGCTCGCTGCACGTCGAGCGCATTTTTAATCGACCAGCTTTCTCCTACGAGAGCTTTAACCCTTCGCATCATCTTTTCGATGAACAATTGAAAAATTCATGCGTAAAATTTCTCATAAAAGGTTTCGGTAGAGTGAAAATGAAAGCGCTTACTACAGTCAGTTTTTCTCTCGGCGATATGTGACCCAGCTTCAGGTCCACGGCGAAGTGCATCGCCTCGAAAACTGTCAGCCACGGCTGAAGGAGATCCTGCTGCATAATGTAACAGGACATCTTCTTAAAATATTCCACGTCCCTCGGTTTTCCATTGACGCTTATGTGCCCTACCAGGTTCCCGGTGATCCTGAAAATAAATTTGCATTGGGAATCGTACGGCCTCCCTCGTTTTTGTTGCTACACTGAGCCGGAAACACCTAGGTCGTAGGTTATCGATCGAGCCGATGTCAGGATTCGTGTTGGCTTCGAGCTAGATACAGCTACTGCTTATTCGCCGTGATCGTGGGTCGCGAGGTCAGTGATCTTTGCCGCGACGACTCACGTTTTTCTATCGGGCAAGTACAATTTTCATGAATAGACGTATGCTCAGGCTCCCGATAACGAGCAGAAGCGCGCAAATGAAATTTGCATAATCTCTCTGATCCTGATTAGAGTCCGTGTCAATGAGTCCGGGCAAAGTGCGGTCTAATGTAACGTAGCAACTTAGCAAGATTACTTGTATCCCGCGAGGATGTTCAACAATGTCGATTTCCCGGCTCCCGAAGGGCCCAGTATCCCGGTCAATTGTCCAGACTTGAACTGTGATTAATCTCGTTTATGATCATACATTTTCAATGCGATCGTTAATGAAAGCATTTTCTGATACTTTCAACATGTTGACACAATGTTTTACGCACTGCGACCTTCGTATAATTCTACCTTTCGAATGATAATTCATGGTAATAAAATCGTGCGTGTCATACATTATATTCGATATTGAAATCAATTCAATCGGTTCAACTTGAGACAAACCTATTTCGCATTCTAACTATAGAGACATTCTTCGTACAGGGGAGAACGAACAACTTTAAGACTATTATATAAAACGCGTTTTTATTTGGCTATGCGTCAATGCTTAATCATTGATATTCCTTTTATTACGTCACGATGGCGATAATCAATGCTGCGTGAAGTCCTTGTTTATCTGAGGGAATTGTATCATTAACACGTCGTAAGGAGATCCAGGGATATCGCTTATTTATTAAATTCATACTATGTTATTATTCTTATTGCTCTTTCAAGGTGTTACGCGTTGGCCTGTTAATGGGATCGCATGGAACTATACAAATGTTTATACGCCGCTATTCATATTCATAATTAATGTTGTGTATTTATTGTTCTCCTCACGTATTTTATATATTCTGGAAATTAATGCGAGAGAATATTCAAAGAATGTCACTTAAAACTTTGATGAATGGTATACAAATATTTTACTATTTATCGCGTCATACGTATTTTTTGCTCCGTAACATTAATATGCATGGCAGCGTGAACTCTGAAGCAACGAAGAAGGAATTAATCTGTAGTTCCTTACAAAGAAGTTGTAAATTGATTTCTTTAAACGAAAATCCTGATTAGTCGCGTATATCATCAGCATTCTTATACGCTTCGTATGCAATGGCCATTAAGAAAAATGTATTGGCGCGTGTGCTACATTAATTGCAGCATGATAGTTTAATTTGTGTGACACTGATAACTTCGTTATCTGTACCGATGTTATGTGGTAAGCTACTCCGATGAAAATTGAATAGTTTCGTATGAATTTCAATACTGAAACAAATTGCTTCGACTGGAATGATTAATAATATTTGTTTCTCCTCGTGCTTCCATATTCACGTGTAAGTTATGCGCGTTTTTTGTGACAGTGGCCCTGCGTAGCTAATTTTAGAGATCATTTATCAAAAGGAGATAATTTAACAAACGAAATCGGTGGTGTCCAGCAAAAGGCATTCGTTTAACCAACCGGGCACTTTGTTTTTATTCAAATTTCATTAAAGTCACTTATATTGCAGTTAACATACTAACTGCGGATATGCATCTAATTACATGCATTGAAGATAATGGTCATTTTTTCCTCTTACAATTATGGATCCCTCGCAATTAGCATAGTTACGTTTCACGTAATTGAACATGAGAAATTTTAATAAATGTCTAAAAATGTCTTGTTATGTAGCAGATTATTCTAATCCGGAATACTTTTTGTGATTTGAATCTTGCGAATTGAAGTTATGCTATAACAAATTGATAAAATATCAAATAACGTAATTTCCTGGTATATTTGAATTACGAATTTTATTAAGATTAGGTGAGTTCGAGGGTTGTAGCAGGTTTTATTGGTAATCGTACCTTTTCTACCGATGGGTATCGAATACGTCAGGTCACAGAATTCGATGTCAACGGATGATCTCACCGTTTTGAGATGTGATAACGATACCGCCGAGTTCTCGTGAATCCCATTGTGGCCACGGTTCGTCTCCAGCTCCAATTTTACAGACATGGTCGGATCTGTTGTTCCCAAGAAGTTATGCCCGTTTCGCTCGAGTCATTATTACTGCCTGCGCCTGTTTCGTACTCCGGACAACTTACCGCCGTCAAAAGATCCCAAACAAGTTTACAAGGACGCTTTCCAAACGAATCATTAAAAGAAAAAGAATGAAAACGGGCAATCGATGATTCGTTGTAATTTCATGGGACGAGATCACGAGGCCGGACGGTGTCGCGGAGATTGTCAAATCCGTTCGGCTGTCAGCGCGTCCGATAAAACCGAGGCACCAGAAACTGATCCAACATCGGACGAGATCATTGCGAATACACGCGGGCGAAGTTCACCGACGAATTTGGCTGAGTCGTAGCCGTGATTAATAAACGACGTTAGAAATTGAAAATGCAGGTAAACGCGCACGAAACCACGCGGTGGTTCTTTCGAAAAGGCGCCACCGATTGAAAGTGCGAGAACGCGATTGCGTGGGGCCAATCGAAAGCTCAACGCGCGGCTGATTGCGATAGAAGACTGACGTTGAAGCGGCTTCACTGAGCTCTCCCTGTATTCGTAACGACGCGACGACGCTACCACACACCGAATGGGCGCACAGTACGCGCGATTCTGCTGGCCGCTTACGCACGTTTTACTCCGGCGGGAGCCGCGGTGCATATTCCACCCTACCATCCACGCTGGTGTGTACCTCGCGTCGACGATCGAATTGAGATTCATATAAAAAACTCAATTAGCAACTCCTTTGGCAAATGATAATTTCGCACGGTACATGGAACTTGGAGGAAGGAGCGCGTAGAACCGCACACAAAGTCCAAGGAATCGACGCATCATTGGCGAAGGCGATAATCGAGGAAAATAAGAAAGATCGACCCCGTTATTCGTTTATCATCAATCAATTATTATTACGATCGTTGTCCATGGGAACAAGAAATTTATCATCTATCACTGGGCTTGACGTTAATCGGTTATGTCCAATTGATTTCTCGAGGCGCATCGCGTTGTTGACTTTATTAATGTTGTTATCATGCGCAAATGTGCTTCTCTCGAGTAAGTTTGCTTTGTGATGTTTTTCAACAGGAAACGGCTAACAGCCGACGTCAATCACGTCCAGTGAAGTATTCCATGCGACTTTCAGTGCCGGTAAACTCTTGAAGTAAAGTAGAAATTCGTATTATTATAAATGTACGAACTTGCTCGACTCGATGGACTCGTTCGTACTAGTTCATCTTTTATGAGACCCATACGTATACCTAGAAGAATACGGAAACTCATTGCCATTGTTTTTTGTCCATGCTCAGTTCCCACGGAAAAGATAATTATACCCTTTCTCGCTTATTACCGTCGCACGCGCAGTTCTGTAACGCCATCATCGGCGTACAAAGTTTTATAATGCAATTGAAACCTCTTTTTATAGACTTTTTTCCGGTAGTGAAATCGTGAACTTTAATCGTGAAGCATACTCAGCATCTGTATTACATAAAATTGGATCGAGATTTCCATTAGCATGTGTCTTCCAATAGATGAAATGATAGCATTTTTTACGCAACTTTTTACGACATGTAAATTACATTCCGTTCCACGAGTGCATAAGATCCACAATACGCTGATAATCTATGGCCTGCGTTTTGTACTTCAACATTTTCTCATTTATTTGGGAGGAAGCCTCATTTACTTAACAAAGGAAAAGAGGACAGCAAAGATTATGCTATACGTATGTTACTGTCAGCGTAGGATGCGCGTACGTTGAACTTTCCTTGTTAGATCGAAAACCGTGGACACGGTTTACATCTTAATTGAATTGCACCTATCTACCACTTTGTTTTCCTCGTAATTAGACTGTTTAAAGATTTATAGGATATTGTGTTTGAATAATGCAAACTGTGTACTTGATAAGTAGGAAGTAGGATCAGGAAAAGTCTGTTTTAATCTACTGTGCACAAAAAATCGCATCGGTTATCCATAAAAAGTAAATGCTTCGAATTATGCATAGAAAATTGTGTAATAGGAAAGACCGTAGGAACATAAGCATCCTTCCTAGCAGAATCAATGGAACTTCTCTTAAAGTCGACATGGGATAAACAACTCGTCGCGTTACTTTTTCATTTCCTACAGAGGAATGAGAAAAAGTCGTAAAAATATTCATGAATTTATAACTAGTAGTTATGCATAGAAGTAAAAATAATCCATGAAACAACAACGTCGTGCATCGTGATTAAAATATTTATTATTAAACTTATTATAATATCATTCTTTGAATGTTCGATCGATCAATGTTCAAATCAATTTCATGGGTAGACCGGAATGAATCGAGCGTAATACGAAAAGCATATATTTTTATTCATAGTAAACATACGCTATAAAATACAACGAACATTATGCCAATGCAGCATAGGCACACGCGTTCGCACGTGCAATATTTTACAAAAGTATATATATATATATATATTCATTTATTTATATATGTATAGATATCGATCGATTCCGATCACGCTAACATTTTGCATTATATAACGTGTATAATTTATCCCATTTGTGTAAATAGATACAAACGCGTTTTCCCATTAAAGTACATTTGTCAAGTCAGAATGCTGTTCCAGAAGAAAAAAAATAAAAGCGATAGATCGTTCGAATCTCTTTAATCGTTCGAATCTCTTTAATCTTCGATCAATATGTTATCTAATAAACGTTGAAACTCGAAGAGAAAGAGGAAGGAAAGTCGGTGAGAACTGACGATAAAGTTATTTGAAAGTTTAAAGCTTCACACTGTAACCAGTGTGTCCTTTTACATTTCCCGCAAATGTAAAGTCGATTAGAAAATTTGCGCGTAGACAGAGACATGAACATCAATTGGAGCAGTCGCGATAATGATTGTACAATTTCGCAAGTTATTACACGTAATAAATCTGGCAAGATTGATCCTTAACAGACAACGTCGTCCGAGTCGTCCGCGTTTAAATTAAAGATACGCTTTATCATTGTATTTATATTTTCCGTAGCCCTCGTGCATCGTCAAACTCACAGCCATGGGTGGATATAAATGTAATTGCTCGCGAAACATCGTCGATTAAGGCCTCTCGTTTCCTTTTAAACGAACGTAATCAAGGACTCTTACGGTTTGTTCCGTTTGCTTTACCTCACGCACACTCTCGAGATCGCACGCGCTCTATTAAATCGCATTGTACAGCGGATACAAAAAGACAACGACGAGATATCCTAAACAAATAATTAATCGTGAAACTCGTTTTAAGATTAATAAATAACATAATACGCAGAATAATCCCGCGAATCCGTCGATCGTAGGCGTGAACCTTAATTAACGAATCATCTCTCCCTGTCATAGATAGATGCTACATAGTCGATCGCGTACTGTTACCGTACGTCGACGGTACAAAAATCCCTTATCACGTTTACCCTTTAGCGCTGATTCGTAGTACGTTTTTTGTACGCGTGAACATCGTTTAATTGACGATAACAGCGGACCGATCTATCGCGCAGTCTTCAGTTTCCAACGAAGGAACAAGTAGGCAGCGATTCGAAGAACGAGGAATATCAAGAGCAAGGCAAGAATGTCGAGAGTGAAATCGGCGTCGAGCATGTCCAGCTCCTCCAACGTTGTTTCTGGATTCTTGAAGTGACAGTACACCTGTAACAGTGTTTGATAGTAAGTAAAAGCTCTGAAACGACGGGCAATCAAAATTGGAGGATCGAATATTGTACCTGGAAACATTTAAGCTTTTCTCGGCCGAACGAGTACGTAGCCAATGCAGTTCCTTCGAAACCATATCTGATGTAACTCAGATACGTGATCCATCGGAGGTACACGGGAATGGCGTCGAAGCTAACGAAGAAACCGGAGAACAGGAGGAACGGCACGGACATGACGGGTGCCAAGAATACACCGTTTTGTACGTTCATTGCCGCCCCGACGACCAGTCCGACTGATTGTGCGACGAACGAAATTAGTAAACACGTTCCCAAGAACATACTGAATCGCATCATGTCCGGTGGTTGACTCGTCATGAAGTACACGATCGACACGTACATGATACAGAATATCGCCTGCAAGAAAGTTACAAGTTTTTAATGCAACAAAGAGGAGATCATTTGATTTTCTTAGTTATTATCTATTTACCTGAAACGGTATATCGGACACGGTTATCGCTAGATAATAGGCCTTAAGAGAGTACCATCTATTGAAGTTTTCCTTCAGAAGCACTGGCAGTTCTAACGGGACTACAAACAAAAGAAATTTTTGTTTTGTAATTGAACTCGAACGAGTAATTGAAAAAGTCGAGCGTATTACTTACAAGATAAGATTGTGATGGTCATGGACGTGTACATTAGAAACAGCATGTTGAAGAAAAGAAATCCGAGGTTGCTAAGTACTTTAGCACCGTCATTTCCAATATCATAATAAAGAGCGCCGATTAATAATCCTACTAGAATATGAGCGAAAAGTCGAAGGTACATGAGCGTCTGCAAACAGGAGAAATAATTAGCATAATGCTGATACAGCTAGAGATCGCATCGATCATCTTACCCAGTCTCTTCGACTGAAGAGTAACGTTCGCTTAAGAACGATCCAGAACTGTTGGCATTCAGACGTCGGATACCTCTCCGGAGTTACTACAATCGAGTCATCGAGCAAGGCTACGTCCGCGTTATCCTTTTTGTCCACGTCTGGTATCGGTATCGCTACCTCTGCTGCACAAAAACCTCGCCAGTGAGCATAATTACAAGATCGCGTTTCAACGTTCCTGAACACATACCTTCCTTGGCGATATCGTTCGTCGCGAAAACTGGGATAATACCCTTGTTGTTGATCTCCTTCGCTTTATCCTCTTGGAACTTCTCCTGCAGATTACTAATATCATTCTTATCTTTCCCTTCCGTAGCCCGTTCCTCGCCGTCTTCACCTTTCGAGTACGACTCATTATTGAGTCTCTCCGATTTGTTTTCCGGGAATGGATGCCCCTCACGGATGTCGTACTTTCCATTCTTTATAGCGTTCACGAGGTTTTTGATGTTATCTCCGTATTCTCCGCAAGACACCTCGATGACTGAGGATTGAATTAATCAGTGATTCGTGATCGTTATCCTGTAGAGAAGACGTAAACGCGGAAGATCGCTTACTGAAGGAAGCTGGATTGTGATAGCTCGGGCAGTTGAGTCCGATGTTTCGAAGGAAAGGCACTAATTGCGATGTGGACCCCTGATAGACGCACTGTCCTTCGGCCAACGTGTACAAAGCGTCGAACATCTCGAAAAGCCTGGCGCTGGGCTGATGGATCGTGCATATGATCGTCCTTCCACCCCGAGCCAAAGTCTTTAAGAGCGAGATACATTGGAAGCAGGACGAGGAATCCAAGCCGCTGGAAACATTTTAGTGCCATTAGGAGGATTGATGCCATGCTCGAAACGCGAAACTTCGGTTTTTGGATATTTGCATAAATATTGAATCAACTTTGTTAGCCGGTTGTCTGTACAAAAAGAAGATTAACACCGGTAGGCCTTGGGAAACCGGTTGAATACGCCTTTCGGCCGAGGTCGCTCGCTTATCGATAATAATTCCTTGATAAATTCAACGTCACGGATTCGATGTCGAAAAAATCAAGTCTATACTTATATCCATACGATTTCAGTGAAAGCGAGAGCAAGTAGAGTTTCAAAAACTTAGACATGTTAGTTGCAGACTTTCTCTTCTGACTTGGCTGTTATTATTTGCGTTCATCCTTTCGTGTCGTCGTTGAGCGAAACGCTTTTTTTTCTGTATCTGAACGCAGTTAATCTTTTTGAAAGTATTCATGATATAAAAGACTGATTATGAGCGATGTTCATGAAATAATTAGTTTAATATCTCAATTCAAGTCTATTGCAAGTAGGTAAATTTCTAAGAGATCTGATGCTCCACTATTTCGGGACTTCACCGGAAGGAACGTGAACTTCGGAGATAATTCGCTGACACTGACCGTGCTTTCGTTTGAACGTTATATAAAGACCAAACAGGTTTCTCTGGCATTGATATTGGTGAAAGTGAAGGTGCATAGAGGAGAAAAAGTATCTCTCTTTCTCCGTACTTTTCGATCCGTACGAGATTTGCATGATTTCAAGACAAAGTAAGATGAGATGTGATGATCTCACCTGGTCGGTTCGTCGAAGAACATTATAGGAGGGTTGTTGACTAATTCCAATGCGATCGATAGCCTCTTCTTTTGGCCACCGCTCAAGTTCGAAGTCATGGTCCGACGATGCTCGGACAGTCCAAGTGTTTCGAGGATTTCTTGAATCTAAACAATAATGAAAATCTGTTGTAGTCTTGAATGGAATTTCTCGGTCACTATTCTAACGTACCACTTCCTCCTTCTCCTCCTTGCTGACATGCGATCCGAGTTTAAGATTCGACGCGACTTTCATGGCTTCGGCCACGGTTAGATTCGCATGAAGCTGATTATCTTGCATTATGTAGCACGATAGCTTTCTGAAGGCACTAAGGTTCCTCTCATGGCCGTTCATCGTGATACTTCCTTCGACACCTGTCGATCTGCACGCATCATTGCCGTTAGAATCGATTCAAGAAAATAAGGATCGGTGACGAATTTTATTATTATTATTCGCAGCCTGTACGAAACGGCTTTCAACCGCGTAATTCTCATTAAGCATCGCGCTAACGTCAACGCAATGACGTCGGGAAACAAAATGAAATAGCTGGACAATAGGGTAGGCATCAATAGGAATTATATTCGATTCGGTCGCACATGGTTTAAGGATTTATGAGCCTTTACACAGAAAATGTCCAAGTATTGAAATTTAAGTTATTACACATTGTTACATTAATTATACAAAATTCTAGAAATTGTGTGAGGTTGGATACATCATTCTGTCATGTACCCTAAACTATTGTTAGAGATTTTAGAGCTCATAGTGTTTTGACTGATTTATCTTTATGCGTCGTCCTTGTAAAAATGAATGTCTCGCGTTTAACGCTGAGTGACAATTCCCACGTCATTTAGAAAGTATCGTTTCCGTGTTTACAGCCGAAAAAGTTACGCAACAGTGTCGCGAAGAAAGCGAAATCGGTAGTCGAAAAAAGAAAGTGAAACTGTCTCGTGAAAAAATCATCGCTGTTTATGCTCGTGGAAGATATGAACAATTAGAAAACTGATCCGACAGTGAATAGCGAGTGCCATGGAACTGATATAAACATAATGACTCACTTGTATCCGGTGAGGATGTTTAAAAGAGTGGACTTTCCTGCACCGGAAGGCCCCATGATAGCCGTCAGTTCTCCAGACCGTAGCCTTCCGCTGGCCGATTTCAAAATTGTCTTCACATCTGAAAATCAATCGCATTTCCTGTTTTCAAAGTAAACCCACGAGATTTTCCCACGAGATGCAAATCCCGATACACCACAACGGGCAATTACAATCGGTCCTTGAAGTCTCTCACTTTTTCCACAAAATGATTGCTGTCAGTTTTTTAATTCTCATCGTTAGACGGTGTTACTATGCGGTGTCAGTCGATAACTCGAGGCGCCTACGTTGTGATACTATGGGTGTTACATCATACAATTTCACGTGCATGCAAACGATTGCATGACTATGTATTTTTTTTGTTGCAACCGTAGGTCGGCCCGCCGATCTCGTACGGGCCAGATTACGGTCAATTAGAAGAATTCAATTCAACGTCTGCCGATCAAGCGAGTTTAAAAGGTCTCGGCGCTACCTGCGTCTCACGGCGGGATCATTTGTATTCAGAAAGTATTAGACTTTTGCCTGACACGCAATACATATGCATGTATATTTACGCGTGATAATATATTTTAGTGACTGGCGTATTCAACATTTCAAGATTTCATTAGCATAAAGACGCGATTCCCAGGAGTGGTAAAAACTGTCATGGTTCAAGAGCTGATACATAGTTATAATTACGTGTCGTATATTATAGAGGCTATCGTTTCGAAAATGAACATTGGACGGAAAGAGCTACGGACTTCGACGAGGCTGCTCCCCGGTTGCGCAAAACCGTGGATTGCAAAAATATCCCCGTACCGTGTACGTTCACTTTCTATAAGCGGCTGTATTTGCCCTAATCTCTCCTCCGCACACGTGCAGGTGCGCGTTCGTAGACGTGACACACTAACTTCGTGATAAAATTGCCAGAACTTCGAACTTTGTTCACCGAAAGAACAACAGCCTCTTGATTATACATTCCTCGTGTAACTAACATAACTTCCTTTCGTTCCGCGTTAAACAATATTTTTCTCGCGCGACCGCGTATTTATATTCGCCGTCGCATTTATAGTTCCGATACGCGTGCAATGAAACAATTGTCGAAGCATCAACCTGGTCGTTGACACACATACGGTTCAACGCGATATCCTACGATTGTGAAACGTTAATTAGGCAGCGGGGCAGGGTTCAATGTTATTACAGATCTCATTCCGTCGAGATTTAAATGCATTTAATTGTTAGTAATCAGTGACGTGAAGGACAGCTGCCAGATTTATCAGTCCTCCTTTTATCAGACAGACGCGCATAAGAATTCTATACTCTTTTATATACATATTTAATTGAAATAACATGTAAGTCAATAGGTACGAAGATTTTATACATTAATATAATATTAAAACAATGCGAGAGACGTAACCACGATCCCAGCGAAACAGAGGTTTATCTCGAGCACTGCAATTGGAACAGCGAGTTGGTCCGAGGATAAATTAACGATAAGTGGAAACAAAGACTCGTCTTTACGAATTACTCGTCGTGCGACGTCTCAGCTGCGTTTATCAATCCTCCTTAACAGTTAATCGTTAACAACGTAAAAATTGCATCAAGGTTGTACGTTTGGAAACGGTATTAACCGGTCTTACAAAATCTCGGTCACTACCTGTAGCTATCCACGAGTCTTGTAGAAAGTTATTTTTCCAGAGAGAATCCAAGCTCGACCCAACTTCGCTTTTCAATTTATTATCAGCAGCAACGACTCATATTATCAACCTCCGCGTTAGTACGACTATGTCTATAGAAAAGTAACGTGTACATTCTACCGACTGTTTTATTCTTCTCGGTCGTTAGAAAATATTATCCGTAGCGCCGGTTCTCACACGGTTATTGACTTTTTTTGTTAAACGCGACACGAGTCTAGTGACCCCGTTCGCTATAGACAGGCTTCGCACGTCTTCACGCGGCAAAGGGAATACTTACTGTTTTTGCCACCTTCTCGCACCCTGTACGTCAAATCCGTGAACGCCAAATCGACCGGCGGTCTCTTCGGCAGGTGGGTGATCGTTTTCGGCTGCGCGGGTACGATCTGCAGCCGCGTGCCGGATCCCTTCCTAGGTTGCAACAATATCTCATTGGTGTTATCCTCCCGCGAACTATTCCCCTCAAGCTTCATCTCGTTCCTATTCCTGTTCTCTTTTAGTCTGAGTAAAATTTCAACCGCCGCTCTCTTTTCCCCCGACCAACTTTCTTTCAAACGAACTGGTCTTTTCGCAGCGTTACGTTCTCGTTAGCGGGCGCACGCACAAATTCTCTCATCGCCTGAAAAACGATTCGTTACCAAGTTTAACTCGATTATACAGGCGTCACGCGGCTCTGCGTAAATGCAAATTCACGTTTCCACGAACATAATGAATCTTTATAATTCCTCGTCGGTTAAAATTTCGTGCCGCGTGTCTTTTACAAAACCGGTGTCGCGTTTCCCATTAACCTTTCCGCCAAGCGAAAGGTACACCGGTGATACTCGCGGCGAAACGGTCGATTTGGACAAACGATTTTCCATCGGCAGGCGGACAGGCGAACGGGAATCGCGACAGGGGCGGCGGTTTCGAATGAACCGCGTTCTTACATTGTCAGAGCAACGACGCGTGGGAAGTCGATATTGGAGCGACAACTGCGTAGAGTGGAATCCGTCTAACCTCGAGGCGAACCCGAGTGCATGTCGAGCTGTAACGCTGCGCACGTCCTCGTATCACGCACTGCGTTTATCGTTTCGGAATCGGACAAAGCACACACGCGCGCACGGTTCACGAACGCGTACGACGAGAACTGGACGTTTCCGGGCGTGCACGGCGATAACGAGCTGGAGACCAGCGAGTCACGTACGCAACGTTCTTCGGCGATGCTCGATACTCGGCGTCTCGAGACTGACTGGGTGACTCCTACTATTTTACTGCACCGCGGCCATCACCATTGACCGCCGTCGCTGCCTTCCAGCACGACGCTCTTACTCGCACCGGCCGCTCGCGCCCGTTTCCTCGCTACCGCCGTCTTTCTAAAGCGGGCACAAAGGAGGACGATCGAGGAGTTAACGCGATCAAAGTCGAGATCGTGAGCCGGAGCTTTTTTAGTTACTCGCCCCGGCCCGTGGTAATTTGCCTCTTTAATAGTCTCATTCGCGCGATCAGCTTAGGCGGCCCGATTCCTTCCCGTACAATCGTTATGTTATTTTTAGTAACGACGATCTTTGCGACGATCAACCGTCGCGGGATTTAGGTGCGATCAAGGTCACGATTTTAACCGGCGAACGAGATTCTTTGTAAAAACGGTAGGATTTAATAGGGACGTCAAAGTCGAGATAAAAAGAGCAGCGTCATTCCTGAGATTAAGATTACCTGCCAAGAACTGATTTAAATTGCATGACACGCCGCGGTAATGTTGCAAATTTCCCATAAATGGTAGTTATCAAATCTGAATTACAGATTGCGGTTAATCGATACGTAACTTCGCTTCGGTTCCTATCGGGATTTAATATACATGATTCGTCGCGGGAAGAATCGAAGGCACGATTCGCGCATCACGTTCAAACGGCGTCATCGTACCATACGTGTTAAATATAAGGACGGAGAAGTAGTTCATGGGATTCGCGTGTATGGAAGTTTCAATTTGACTACGGTCAGAGAGTCCCATTCCGCGTGCGCCGAATCTGATGCACGAGAGCTACCGAGATACTTATTAAGGTTGCATGAGCCTTCAAATAAGAACAATGATAAAGCAATGAGATTTTAGTGCAGGCTATTATTATACATCTTGAGTTCTTATGGCGAACGGCAAAATTTTAATTTAATTTATGGAGAAATATAGATACCATAGTGGTAGAGCATTGTAATTGTGTGAAAATAAGGGTTTGCTACAGTCGTTCTAAACAAAGCAAGACCATGTATTAGAATTAATACTCTTTTTCTTTACTACAAATTATAGATACGTTCCATTGGTTTCTGATGAAATTATACGTAAAAAAGGCACGTTCGACAATAAATCCTACTTCTTTGTAGACATTGCACTTCCGTAACAGTTTATCTCTTCAAATATTGGATCCAATCACTCTATCAGATGTCTCGAAACAGATTTTACGACTCATGCAACATTAACTTATCTCAGAGCGAATCGATTATGTGTTACGAGAGGAAGATGCAACGTTTCAGTTCGGCGAATAAAAAAAAAATGTACTAGTCACGCGAACGGAAAGCGAATTACAAATGACGCATGTCGCTATGAATCCCAGCGTCCACGTGCACGCGTCATCTATCCCGATCTATCGATAGCGCTATCAGCATTTTTCCTCTATTTTTTTTTTATCGTCTAAGGTGAAGCGGATAAATTGTTCGGCTACACAAGAAACACACGTCGGGATTATTCCGTTGTTAATTAGCTAATAGTTGATGCCGGTAATAGAATTCTCGGTGCAGGTGTCGTAAAACGATTACCGCCTATCGAAACGGCGATCGATTATTTAATCTTGATTAATCGGCCGATCTGTTTATCTTGTTTATGGAACGTACTCGTTACGGCAAATTGCCGAGTTTTCGTGTGTTCGCCCTCGCTCACACGAGAAAGTAAAACGTGTTGTTCTACACGTACTCTTGCAAATATTTCGGATTCCACGAAGTTTCGTCCTCCTCGTCGCGAATTACGTGGATCGTGATATTTGCATTCCGCGCGCGGAGATTTCAGGAAGGATGCGGACGAGATACACTTGGCATGCGGAGTGCGTCTACTGTAAAAGCGAGTGCGTATCTCGGTTTTGAAAACGAATGCAGATAAGCCGGGGAAGAATTTCGAGGTGGATCACGCTGGAAATCGACGAGTCACGCGCGACGGTACAAAATTTTTCTTCCGAACCGAGACACCGATAAGCGTAATTATCTAAGCGCATCCGAGACGCAAAAAATTTCGAGTAATTTGTTTAAAGCACGTTTCTTATGCAACGGAGAAGAGAGGCTGACGCAGGGAGTGAAAGTTCATTGCCAAAACGAGTGCAGCGAAAGAGGAGTGCTCTACTATCGATAACGTTATCGTGCAGCATTTTATGAATCTATTCGGAATAAAGGTCGCTTACACAACCAGAAGCGCAAAGTCCGAGCCAGCACAGTTGTTTCGTAGCAACGATAAGAAACATAATTGCCACGATCGCGAATACAATTTAATTTACACTCGGTTAAACGTCAGCCTATTCCCTGGCCATTTACCGTGGTCAATTACGAATTTTATTACGATCATTAAAATTGATTTAGAAATCTAATGTAATGAATATCTTATCGTAATTTATGCAACAGCCAACGGAGTCACTTTCGAGTGATCTCACAGGTCTTTAGAATGCTATACGAGAAGTGAATTCGTAAGAGAGTTCAAAGATGGATATTTATCGATCGTTTATCAAGATCCGATCGAGTTTATCAGGAAAAATGTTAAACACTTTGGTCAAGGCTTGAGATACGCGTGAAACAAATTTCGAGAAAATGATTGGAAAGACTCTTGTTATCATTGTCAAATATTTTGAGTCAGAGGTCTGAACACCTCAAGAATGAGCATAAGTATCGATACGCTCGAGTTTTATCGTGAATGGACCTCGGTAGAATAACAGATAGAAGGAAAATGTACAAATACATTAGCTTCCCGTTTGCACGTATTTCAATATATACATGTCAATTAATAAATGCAATCTTGCATAAAAATTCTCATTGCGGGAAACGTGATAAAGCGGATTTAATAACGTGTCACACAGGGGTGTGTATGTACAATTTACTAAATCAGGCGACGGGACAATTTGTGCGTGTATAAAGAAAAAAACAAGACGGACGCTGAAGCTTGAGAGATTTTTCAACAAACATTCACAACGCCCAGCGCGTGTGCATCGTTCTGCTCACCGATCGAGTCCATTGTTAATCAAATATCCATTTTGCTTTTCGTTTTCCACCATCGTTCAATTCTGTTGAACACCGTGGACGGGCTTGTACCTTGATGCCAACTCGACGATCGGATTCTCTGTAATCCGTTTGCACGTATTTAAATATATACATGTCAATTAATAAATGCAATCTTGCATAAAAATTCTCATTGCGGGAAACGTGATAAAGCGGATTTAATAACGTGTCACACAGGGGTGTGTATGTACAATTTACTAAATCAGGCGACGGGACAATTTGTGCGTGTATAAAGAAAAAAACAAGACGGACGCTGAAGCTTGAGAGAGATTTTTCAACAAACATTCACAACGCCCAGCGCGTGTGCATCGTTCTGCTCACCGATCGAGTCCATTGTTAATCAAATATCCATTTTGCTTTTCGTTTTCCACCATCGTTCAATTCTGTTGAACACCGTGGACGGGCTTGTACCTTGATGCCAACTCGACGATCGGATTCTCTGTAAACAGCAACGAAACAGGTTTTCGGAAAGGCACAAGAATCGAATACAACATTTTTGCAGGCGATTATGACGCAATTACGTGTCCTGTCCAATTTGCATAGTTACGAGACGTGCAGGAGAGTTAAATGTAGCTAGAACAAAATTGATGATCGTACATACGGGAGAATGTTTTTATTTCGTTTAATGAAACAGTTATTTCCGTGGCAAGTTTACGGTAAAAAAGCGGTTTGCTAGCTCCGCGTAGCATTAACGATACTGGTAGCTAGTCGTCCTTGGCGCGAGCAGATTAACTTATGTGATTCATTAAATTTACGTAAGCACGAAAAAAGCGTTGAACTTTGTGTCTAGATGATGCGTACAATGCAATTAAACCTCTAGTCGCCAGGGTGGATGAAAATATTGAAATAAATCTTGGAACTATGCGAGAACGGGTCGGAGGTATTGAAAAAAATGCAGAGTCGCTACGTTTGAATATGGCGGGTGACCAAACAATCAATAAGTTTATTCTATTCGCGCGAGAGCATCAATGGTCCTTATGATTATTGCGTGTATTCAACGAATTCAATGGAACAATACTCGATGGCGTGGTATGCAGATTAGTCTGCGGTCATTAAAAATGCAACGGCTGAATGGAAACGTGCGAGAAAAAAGAACGAATGTCTCACTTCAGAGGCGAGGAGTGACGCGCACTACAGCGTTTCCTAACCGCAAGAACCCGAGGTTAGACCCGACGCGAATCGACACTAGTTAGTTTCACGATATCCGTGCACGTAACTATTTCACGATCGCGAGAACGATTCCAGGTACTCGTCTGATCCATACGTATACGTACGAATAACTATTGTTTCAACGCACGAGCAGCGAAGACGCGAGCTTCGGGCAAGATGTAGTCGGGGGCGGTGGGAAATAGAGGAAATCGCGACGTACCGAGCTCTGCCAACACACACTAACCGACGTCTTCACCAACGGCCCCGATCGATGCCCGTCGACGACTGTCTCAAATCTTAATCGTAATAACACTCGATCGTCTAACACGCGATTAATTAATATCCCCATTCGAAAATTCTATCAGTGGATTGGTCGTCGATTAGATTATGGGATTCCCTACTCCCTTATGTAAGTCCCCTCTACTCGTGGTTTACGTCTCGATCCAAAGTTTTTACGTGTTTCGCTCGTGTTGAAACCCGAGCGTCATGCAAATAAGACAAATAACAATTCGTTACGACGTGCACTTAACTAACTGGAGTAGTGACAGGAAAATCGCGTCGATTTAAATAGGAAATGGAAGAGGGAATCTTATTCTAGAAATAACAGTAGTCAGAATTATCTCGTGAAATTTTTTATTTATTTATTCAAATAGAGATGATTGCAGCCATTAGCAAATATCTGCTATGTACCCTGTACGTAACAGACATTTCCCAAGTCACACCACGAGGAGGTTGCTGCAAAGGTGACTCGCCCGAACTCCAAGCGTCCCATCCGCCCGTCCATTGCAAACTGACTACTATGCGGAAAGACATTCGCATTAATGTTTACCGTTTCTTCCGAATGGAAGAGAGGGTATTTTTCAAGCAATATATGGACCTACCCGAAAAGAGCGTTTAGAAATGCTAGACACTCCTGAACACCCTTTGAATCTAATCGACTGACAACCCTGATAGATATCTAACGCTAACCTGAGCTATCCTCTTGATGTACCCTAAGCTACCAGAAGGAACGGGAGCTACATGCGGTTGCTTCGCATTCGTGCTGTTTCAGTGGGTTATCACCCCATTACAGGCGATGCCCGGCAGTTGGGGACATTAAACTATAACTCCTATTCCGGAGTTGTGCAAGCCTGAGTACACCATCAGTCCCGGAGCAAACGCAAGCCACGAGGAAGTGGATAAACCTAGGATTTTGTAAATGAAGCCGGCAACATAATCGCGTTGTTACCCCATTTACACGCGAGTTTTGAAGACGAGACAAAGCTCAGAAATGCTTCAAGGAGAAACGAATTACTTTTGCTTCCGCTCGTCAACAATCGCAAAAGATCCCTGATGGGTTACCGATTTTACACGTGCGACCCTCCCTCCACAAATCCGATCCTATTCAATCGAATTTACTAACAAGAGCCAGTCAGGAGAACGACGGAACCGTGGCCATCTAATCACCGCGTGAAACCGGGCCAGTAATGGTGGTGCGAGTCTCAGTCTGAGAATCCCTGAGACACAGCACGGAAATTCTGCCCGCCATGAATACCGACACCACGCGACGCAAGCCAAGATGGCTGCTTCCACGTTGCATCGTGGCCCATGATGTACAGAATTTTCACCTTACCAGCAGTGATAGAAGGAATGAAAAATGAGAGGGGACTTACGCTGACCGAAACATCCGATGCAACCAGACTGCACGCAATGGGGAACAGCGAAATTGGGAAACCAGCAGGAATGAACGCAACCACACACTAGCCAGCTTGATTATTGACACTAAATACTTTCACAAATCTCAGCAAACGGCAGAAGAAATCATGCATAAGTGGCTTCGCAATCAGAAGTTCCAAGTACGGAACTTATGATGACGAGCATCATGGATCTACCGCGGATGATCAAGCTTGACTAACATGGCTACGACGCAACGTGCCTCGCTCGGCACGTTGGGCGATCGTCATGCCACCGGATGTCCATTGTTATATTGCGCAGATGCAATTTTTCCATGTTGAGTATATATGAAATGATATGAGATAACATGGTAAAAATTATTCGTGATTTTTACGATTTTTCAAGCTCTCTCTTGGATTTTAATTAATTTGATTAATTGAGAAATGTATTCAATACTCCGGAAGTACCGAAGGAAGTGACATCTACATAAAAACCTGGCGTTACTGCTCGACGGAAAAGATAGATGTATAAGGGAATAGGCTTCCTTAACCATGCCAATTGTTAGAAATGTTTGTTTAATATTTAGTTTTCAGGGAGGGTAATACAAGACGTAGGAACATCGAGATTTCGTTTATTACTTTTTATTTAACAGCACTACTGTCATTCCATAACAATTGCTATATTCTTCGTATATTCTCTTTGGTAAAAAATAGCCGGTTAAATTTTAGTTAATCGGAATAGAGTATTTATATTAAAAAAGAGTATTGCATGGTCAATCTGAAATGCGATATCGCTTTTCCTTGCTCGAAACATCTAGAAAAATAATAATCAGTTAACAATTCTTCCGTTGG
>SHCU01000058.1:48884-69152 GCA_004307685.1 Ceratina australensis | reverse complement strand
CCAGAATGAATCTCATTAAATTCGTTAACGTACAAACTCACGTGCCCGTTTCTCGCCCCTTCTTAACGCTCTCCTGCCCCCCAATCTCCACCCCTCTAATTAAAACGCTACACCGTAATAAATTTAACAATGTTCAGCACTCCCGCTTAAAAGCAAACGCACAGGCAGCTAGTGATTGGTCAGGTGTGAGCTTTTTACAATAATACGTTCGTCATTTTTGTCACCGTTGCCGCTTAGACATTATAATTATCGAATTATCTATAAATGGAATGCCGATATGGGTAAGGGTTGCCCGCGACCTTGTAAGAAACCATTGCAGTACAAATATTCCAGGGTATCTCGCAGACATACGTGAAGTGTCGGACGTTACGTAAATTAATTTTTGGTGCTTCGATGTACAGTAGAATCCGTTCAAGTGGTTGCGTCTCGAGGATAGTCGACACCCTTGAGATCAGATTTCCCTGCTCCGTTCTGCGATTTATACTTCATACGTTAATGAGTTATGCGTTCGACGCAGGCAAGCGAAAATTGTTACGATTGTAAACGATGAAAGTCGCAAAACGCAGCGGGACTTACTGTCTTTAACCATTCGGCACGTGTCAAACGTATATGTAGACAGATGTTTCGTTTACTGTTTCATTCATGCTTGTCTCTCTTTCTTTCAGATGAACCGCTGCAAGCTACTTTTGTCTGACTCCAACCAGCTGAACAGGTACCACTGTACGTAAGTATCTATTGACTATCCAGCTTCGTCCGATACAGTAGCTAAACGATTTATTGGTCGTTTCTGATATCGCCGGCATATCTCCGAGATACGTTTCGTAGTAGATCAAATGAATGCAACGATGAATGCGTGAATACGTGAGCGATAAAGGATTCGTTCTAATCTTTGATTCGTAAACACTATTGCTTATCTATCGAGAAAAGTCTATGTCTCGCGTGGTACGCTCACGCTCGTTGGAGGGACCATGAGAATTGAATGGGCCTAAGGCTCCTGGCGAGTGTTTTAATAATTGGCTACAAATGTTTTTTTCTTTTTTGCTTTGTTTTGCGTCTCGATTGAATACCGGTGGTCTTTTTTTTTCTTTCGGTCTATTATCGATGATTCACAATTCCAATGTAATTTCTGCGTTAAGTCTAGATTTATTAGAAATGCCTAAACGTCCTATGCGTTTTCTATCGTTAATCACTTTTGATGGCGCGTGAAACAAGATTCGGAAACGAGTTCCTCCATCGCTATTTTTTAAATATATAAATATCGAATGTTTCGTTCGATCGTGAACAATACCGTTCTATTTACATAATGGAATTTATATAATCCGTGAATTTCGTCGTAACAATCTTCGATATTCTCATGAAATGAAGTCACGAAGCGAACGAAGCACTGTACACCGGTAATCAGAACGTTCCGAAGACGATTCCCGCGGCCTCGTCGTTCAATCGCAATTGCGAGTGCAGGTAAGAAGGCGGCCGTGATATCATCGGCTCGCAGACAGTGTAGAAAATCTTTAATAGACGAACGAAGATTGAAATATCTCACCGTGCCACATTTTTACACGCCCGTTTATGTACATATAACATCCTGCCCCGTGAATACGACCACGCGTTCCCGTTTATCTTCGGCGAATAAATTCCGAATTATTCCTCGATGCGATCGTGGGATGATGCGAATGCCCGTAACACGATGAGGCGAAATTTTTACTCTTCTCCTGTCACTGCTTGGTTTTTAACGAAGAGATCGTAACTTCAGTCTCAGTACAAAGTAGGCGATCACCCTCAATGTAAGCAGGAAACCTGTCAACGCGACGGCGTCCACCCAGAACACCGCGTCCTGCATCGACATCTCCTCGAGGAACTTCGACGGGCTCTTGAAGTGGCAGTACGCTTCGGAACACTTGAGCTTCGCACGATCGTAACCGTAAACGGAAATCATGGTGCCTTCGAAGCTGAATCGTACGTAACTCACGTACGCGAGAAACTTCAGATACTTTGGAATGGCATCGAAATTGACGAAGAAACCGGAGAACAGGATGATTGGCACCGACGACACAGGGCCGATAAACACTCCGGTCTGCAACGGAAACGGGCATTTATGATATGTCACGTCCAGGGAAATGATTAAAAATTTTCAGCGAGGGAAGCCTTACCTCCACGCTCATCGCTGATCCTATCACTAAACCGATGGATTGAGAAACTAACGCTGTTAATATACATATAGTTAAATACATCATGAATCTATTGGCTTCGAGTGGTTGCGACGTCATGAAATATACAATGAGGACGTACGCTATAGAATACACTATCTGCAACAGAAACATCGGACACGTTCAGCGTATCGTCGTAATTTATGCACGAGGAAGTGAGAAACGTTGTACTTACTTGGAAGGGCACGTCGGCCAAAGTTCTCGCTAGATAGTATGATTTCACGGAGTACCAATAATTTAAATGTTCTCTTACGAATACAGCCATTTCAGTCGGAACTGAAACAGGAAGAGCGTAATTAGAGGAAATTAGTAGGTTTTTTGTTTGCGCGTTGATCGCAAGGATTTACTTACACGTAAGAATAGTAGGCATCATAGCGGTGAACATAAGAAACATCACCGTGAAGAAAACGCAGCCGGCGTTGCTCATTACCTGCGAGGCTTCGTTGCCGATGTCGTAATAAATTGCACCGATGAGCAACCCGACGATTATGTGAGAAATCAGCCTTACTCTCGTTAATGTCTTCAATGAAAAATGATCGTCAGTTATATTTCGACGCGTAACAGACGTCCGTCAGATATGAGCCACAAAGGCTACTTACCATGTCTCTTATTTGCGACAAGAATATCCTTTTAAGGAGTATCCAAAATTGGGTACAACTGTTTGTCGGAAAGCCAACTTGCTGCTCTATACTTTCAGCGCTGTCCAACAATGAAGTCGTGCAAGATATCGGCATGTTGATCACGGTTCCCCCGTTCGGCTGCTTCGCCACTCCGTTCGGTATCAATGCAGTTTCGGATTTCGTTTCCTGCTGCGGCGATTCTTTCACGATGTCGTTCGGCACTGTTTGCACCGCGTTTATAGTGTTCGTACCTTGATGATGTTGATAGTTCGCGCATTTACCATTATTCACCGCCATCACTAGCTTATGCACGCATTCCCCGTGTTCCCCGCATGCCACCTCCATAACTGTAAGAGTTCGTTTTTCATTAAAAAACTTCGAGCACTGTAGAACCTCCCGAGCTTCACTTTGTTTACCGTAATCGGCTGGATTGTGATAGCTGGGACATTCCAAGCCCATCGACGATAGAAAGGGCACCAGGCCACCAACGTTTCCTTGATATATACACTGGCCCTCGGCCAAAAGGTACAAGTGATCGAACATCTCGAATAATCGCGCGCTAGGCTGATGTATCGTGCATATAATGGTCCTTCCTAAAATGTCATAGGAATAAAGTTAGTAGAATCAAGCGTACACATGTATCCGTGTCCATGAGGTACACCTATCTACTACCGGTTATGTAAGGAGCCCGACATAGCAATTACTTACCTCCTCTACTTAACGATTTGAGCAAACTTAAACACTGATAACAAGTCGAGCTGTCCAAACCAGAGGTCGGCTCGTCGAAGAACATCACCGGAGGATTGTTAACGAGCTCCAGCGCGATCGATAGCCTCTTTCTTTGACCGCCGCTCAGGGCGTGACTCTGTGTATTGCTCGCGTCGCTTAGCCCGAGCGTCTCGATGATCTCCTCGATCTGCGTGGGAACGCGGTTTCATTAAAATTATTCGGGGCGTCGTACTCGAGATTTAATGAGGTCCTTCAACGCACCACTACTTTCTTCTCGGCAGCGCTGATATCTTTGCCTAGTTTCAAATTCGCCGACACCGTCATCGCCTCGTAAACCGTGAGGTGAGGCAGCAAACGGTCGTCTTGCATTATGTAACAGGACATCTTCCGAAATCTCCTGAGGTTTCTGTCCTTCCCGTTTATCAGAACGGATCCGTTCAAGTGGGACGTTCTGGAAACATAGAATAACGTAGCGGCCCGATCTACGACCTGGTGCATACGTTCAGCTGAAGAATTAGAAATAGGACTCACTTGTAACCAGCCAAAACGTTCATCAGCGTGCTCTTCCCGGCGCCCGACGGTCCCATGATCGCGGTCAGCTCGCCGGAACGAAACTTCCCGTTCACGCATTTTAGTATCGTCTTGTACCCTGCACAGTAAAATATCCACGATTCAGGGTCAAATATTATTCAAGCTTTTTTTATTTATTCCTTCGCGATTGCATGATAATTTTGCCGTTTTCGTAATATACACTTCGCATTGCCAAAATAAAGTCTGCGATCTTGCCAAGTTCACAGGATTCGGGTATAAAAATTTAGTTAAACTGCAGGTTCTCACGGATGGATGGGTGCACTCTGGCTGACCTCGTTACGAACGGGTGCAGTCGCACTATCGAGGTGCATCTGGACCGGGTACCAGCCCGTGTGCGTCTTTATCGATTCTTTCGGCTAGGTCATTCACACGCGTTCTTCGACGAAGCGCACAGCGAGCGCGGTCACACGCACAGGAGTGCGCGTATGATACCGGAGCGTGTGAGAATTTTTGTCACCATAGTTCGGTTTCCGGTAGAAAACGTATTTGAATCTCGTATAACTAATAGGAAATTCTACTACGAATACTTCGTTACGTTTGAATGTTTCCTTATTCGGAGACCAACCTCGTTTTCGTCCCTCGGACACGCTGTACGCGAGGTTCTTGAACTCGATGTCAACCGGTGGCCTCTTCGGTAAATGCGTCAGCGTCACTGCGGGCCTCTTGCCGTCCTGTCCCGGACTGTGGTTCGGCACTTTCCTCACGAACATGCTACTGGTGCCCATTGCAACCACAGCACCATTAGTCGAACCGTTGCAGTTGCAGTGAAGATTGTTCTGCGAGTCGCTGAAAATACGAAATAAAAAGGTTGAAAGCGTCCGAACGGGAAATAGCTGTCCGGCAACGTGGCTCGGTTTAGCGAACCACGTCGGTCATGACACATTTCGTTCCGATCAATTAGATGATTGTTGGTACTCGTTTCCACGAAACCGGCGCTCAAGGAGAATTAATAAAAGTACAACTTATCCGGTTTTTACGCTGCATCGCAATCTCCTCGAATCTCGTATGCATTACGGTAAGATAAAAGAACGTTTGCTCATTTGCGATTCCGTAGAAGCTGATGATAAAATAATATCTCAGTGTTTCCGAGACACGGATCTTTTTTTGTCAAACGTGACTCGCGCGGGATGTCGGAAGAACACGTTTCAGAAGCCATGCGAGTTGAGCATACGAAGTTCAACTAGTCCGTGTGTAATTCGATCTCTCGCTTAGTTCCAGTTTTACGGTTTCATTAAACGCGAGGATTAAGCCGTTACCGAAGCGATTTAATTTCCGCGAAAACGGAAAAGAGATGAATGCCGCGTATAATTTATGAATTAAGTAATATATTAATTAGCGGGAGTCGGTCCACTTTATTTCTCGTTTAATACGAACGCGAGGTATTCTCGCGGTAGAGCACCGGGAAAAATTGAACGTACATTTTCCATGCGATCGATCCGATGCGATATCCAACTATGTACTTCTGTTTGCCGTTTTTAACGAAACGATTCGAGGGAAGTCTTTGTTCGAGTCTTAACGCGATCAATGGGAAGACCTTGAGATACGTATTTGGGGATACGTAAGTGCTATAGGCTCTCGCGTGTTCTCGATGCTGACTCGATGACCGCGGACCTTTCATTCATCGCGGATAGGAATCAGGTTTAAAACGGAATTCTACGGCGAGACCGAGGAAGCCACGCGAGGAACGAACGACAAAAGAATCTGTTATTTCTCGTATCTGATGATTTCACTTTCGTTGTTGCTATCTGGAAGTCCGTTGTTGATGCGAGTCATGAGTCACGTGCGACATCGGTAATAGTATGCAATCATTGTGTGTACGGAATTCAAGATAGTCTGAGGCCAAAAATGTGCAAAGGTTGATTCAGCTGTCTACGGGTTGAAGGTCGGACCGTTGCCATTGGATTCTGGACGATAGCGCATACAAATAAATAGATACAAGGATTTCCCTCATAGCGATCTTAATGGATTCGGAGATTTCCATGGAGCCATTATTGTTAACCATTTGAAAAGATCTATTCGGATATTAAAATCAGTCTAATGAAAGGAGAAGTTTTTTGCACAGACCCTCGTCGTCTGTCTGAACATATCGTATTTCTTCCGACGTGCACAAAGAACGATTTCTAAAGACGTCTGTTCTTTCGTTTCGCATTGAAAATTTAGCCTCCCACATACATATATAAATGTATATATGTATAAACTATGATTTTATTTACCTAAGGACCGCATTGTTCAGGTTCTCGAGATGCAGCGAGGGCGGGGCAGATTTAATTGTCACCTGATGACTTCCGCCCGGAATGAACTGCACTTGCTCATCGCCGCTGTATCTAGATCCTCCACCAGTCAGAGCAAGATTTTTTAAATCCGCCATTATCTGCTGAAACGATAAAATTTCCAATTAAACTTCCACCGGGTTGATAAAGTCCTTACGATGAGTCCTTTCTTCGCGACTACATCGAAACTGTTTATCTCCTGTTCATTTAAATTGTCGCGTACAGCAAATTGCGATACCCTCGGCGGTTACTCGGTAACGATCGACGGTTATTGGCACGTGCATGGATCACGAATTAAATGAACTTTACCTCAAAAGGGAAATTTCATTGCTACGGTCTAAACGTATAACGTTTATGAATCAGCTACGTTTGAAGGACTTTGATACTGTCAAAACGGTCTGGCGTACAAAGAGCTTTCTCCTTTTTTGTGGAGCACCGTTTCCCTTTTTAGGTCTTATCGACGCGCATTAACCAGAAGATATGTTTTTAACGTCGACCGTCACCCCGTCGATAGGCGAATAAATCCCGCGCTAATCGATCGAGGAATGGAACGCGCGTTGAATTCACGCGAATATCTCGACCCGCGGCAGGTGTAATTGTTTGGTATCGAAGAAGGGCCCTTTACCGATGTTTTTTCGGAATTCGACGATGATAAAATGAAACAAATTCGAAGCGTACACGTGTAGCTTTCGAGAGATATGATAACGCGCTTCAGTCAGCAATATTACACATTTAATTAAACGCATCTAAAATTGTTTTTCACCGGGTATTGTAATGAACTTATTATATTGCATTTGATTAAACGCCCACGTGCGAGCTCATGACGCCTTTCGGAAAACACGTGCGAGTATCAATCAGCGAAAAATGCCATTGTTCAAACATATACGCGGAAAACTTGACGCAGGTGGCCAACCACTCGAATCGATGATTGATCGGGCAAATTGATAAACTCCAAATCTATTGCATCCAGTCAATAACAAGTTACCTCGCAGATCTCTCGATTGTGTCCTGCACATTGTTTCAATCTCTTAATGATTAATAGGGTCGGGTTAAAAAAAGAAGAAAAAGAAACGTCGCAGTGGTCGGTTGCCGGTGAACATTTATAAAACTGAACGCAGCGAGCGTTCGCCGTATCTGTTGCAGACAAAATTTGCCCGCCGAATGCACGCGTCCGACGATTAATTATCTATGAATGACGCGCAACGAAGGAGCGACAGATGGGATCGACTTCGCGTGTAAAGACAAGCGAATAAGCTTATATGGGACACGGAACAATCAATCGAGTCGACTATAAATACAACACACCCACTTAGATGGTCAAGGATCATTACGCGTTTCGATGGGCTTGTCAGCCGGCCAACAAACCCGTTGTTCGCGTTATGGTGTTAAAACCCTCGCGCGCATAAATCGGCCGCGATCGCGGCAAGGGGTCAATGCCCATCGGTGAGACGCATCTCCCGAGACCCCTCGGCTGACGGAATTGTGAGCATGCTCCAGTTCGAATAAATCTTGATAGACGCGCGCTGAGCCATCAGACCCGCGCTCGTTATGCGTGCACGTAGACTCGCAGCAGCGGCGTTTCACGCCACTCTCCATATTATTTTCGTTTCCCCACGTGCCGCGAGCCTTGCTGCCATTCAAACGGAGCTCTCGATCGTGGCGAGCGAGAGAATGCAACCTTGCGCCGAGGCGCGCTGTGTGCCAAGATCGGTACGAAGGAAAGTCATTATTACTTGTTCGTTAACTCGCGGCTAGCGTAGAATGTAATCAATGATTCACGCGGCTCGTACGCGAAACTGCAGTTATCTACTTTCCCATTGCCGAGACAAAGAAACTCGCTGCCGTATTTATGCATAGCAGCTACGCCGATTTTATGGCTCGCGGGCCGCGGCGTCCGGAGTGCATCGGGCGAATGTGTTTTACCAACAGTCACGAACGGAAGCGTTGGAAAAGGCCATGAAAATAAACTGGGTCAACGTGTAACTCAAACAAAACCGATTCGTGACCATGCACATGTTAACGGGCTCCGGGATTGTTTTAAATAAAGGATCCTGCTAGTACTTTAATCCCGTCCGCACACAAATGGATTTTGCGATCCGACCGGAATAGAATGTTGCCGAGGCGAACGGGGGTCTAGGCGGTTGTCACAGACAAAGGAGGGTGGTTAATCCTTCGGAAGGTGGAACGGCGAGGGCTGCGCGAACGGCGGCGGTCAAGCCGATGGGTCTAGCGAACGCAACGGTTGGAATGCTGCGTGTAACTGACTCACCATTGGTCGGAGATAGTTGTGGGTATCCTAACAGCATCCGAAATCATGCCCTGACGATGACGTTGTGCATCCTCTGTGCCCCGCGGACGTGCTGCTCCTTCTCTCACGCACAGTGTCTCTCTGCGTGTTTCAACGGAGAAATCGCGTTTGAAGATAATCACTGTGGCCGATCGGTAGGCCCGTTACGACGCTCGTTTGATCCTCGCCTTCGTTTTCCCGACGATCGATGAGAGCCTTTTCGAATCTCGAGGCTGCATTCGTTTCCGATGTGGCTGCTACGCGGGGTATCGCTGTCGTCACCGAAACTCGCGGCTCCCGTTCCGTGTACGCGCATAAGCCGAGCGAAACGTCACCGATAGCCCAACCGATTCGCGTTGTCGCCAGCGACTGACACTGACAGCCCGAGCTGAACGATCGGCCGATGTGCAACGCACAGTCCTGGATCAGCTGTCGGGGCTATGCACCACGGTTCGCCTTTGCCAACCAAATGAACTGAACTGGCAGACTCGGAGCCAGGGACGACCGCGACCGTCGGGGCCCCTCTCCCACTCGGTTTTTCCGCCTCTTCCTCTTCGGATGCCTCGGCGACGAGTCGCGCGCCGACCGCGTTTACCCTTTTATTAAGCGATGACTCAAGACATTTCCCTCCAACTCCCGTTTACATCCCGTGGAACAATGGAAACCCAGCATTTTTCTCTACTTTTCCGTTCGTACGTTGCCGCAAGAGCCTAGAAGAAGCGGGCTGTAGCAGCGTCCGGAGCGTGTTGACGACAACAAGATAGGATTTAGGCGATTTGCCTCTTGATTGATAGCCCCCCGACGTTATCTGCGACGTTCTGATTTCCAAGATCGTACTTTAGTCCCGACGAATTATTGATTATGCAACGGTACGTCGAGTTCCTCGAAATGACTAGCCTCAAGGTTTTTGCGAACCCGCCGATCTAAGGATCTAATGATAGGAGTCGATGCGACCGCGGCCGTCTTGCAATTTGCTCGCATGATACGCGACGTACAACATGATGCGGTCTGACACTCGGGAATTATTTCCTTCCGTCTGAGCGTACCGCGCGAGCCTCGTTCGAAACGGTGGCTCGCTCGGGTGCGTGCGTCCCGAGGAGCATTTCTGATATTTCCCTTCGCGGTTCTAGGGGTATGTGCCCGAGGTAGCACGTACCTGCATTTCCTCGCGCATGCACGACAATAAGCCTGGCTGTCGTTCGGTCGAGGTTCCCGTGGACGGTGCCTTGATTCTCGCCCTAGTCCGTCTCTGTCTTTCGAAATAGAAGGGAGAACTCGTGGAAACGGGTGAGGACGAAACGGCGTTAGGATGACGGAGACAGGGAACGGGCGGACAAGGCACGGCGTCCCGAGCGAGAGCAAGAAAGAAATGGTCGAAGGAGAAAGGAGAATAAGTTACGCTACCAGTACCACATGCTGCGGGTCGATACTCTAGCACCTGTATAATTTTAGGTACAGATGTACCCGCCGACCGGGTACGCGTGCACTCGCGGAGACAAAGAGAGGGAGAGACGGATCGTAGCGCGGAGGATGATGCTAAACGGCTACCCGTACTTTTGAATGGGGATCGAAGTTTGATATCGGGGCCCCGACGCACTCACGGTTCCAGGTGCGCTATCGCCGCCGTATAGCGACCCTCAATTCTACTTCAATCACGTTACGATGGACCCGCGAGACGCTCTTCTCAACGGGACTCGCCGCTGCATAGGATACCGATAGGTTTTTTGCCCGAGGGGAAACCGCGCGTTTTCTCGGAACGAATAGAATTCCGCTTACCGCGTTTCATTGTTTTCTCCAAACCACCGAGTTCGACTTTGCTTTCTATTCTGTTATACTTACCTCTGCGATCAAGTTCGAGATGCCTAGGTCGAACTTTTCACTGGAATTCAAGCTCTCGGACCGCGGGCACGGAATTTTCTATTTCCGTAACGGTGGAAGTGTTACAAAGGAAACGCCGCACGCGCTACGCATTTTTTTGCGCATCGACAGCCTGTTTAACGAAACTAGCCGCCGACTTACAATTAGTAGCTGACCGGGAAACGCGATGCGTCCTAGGCGAATCATTCGCACGCTATTTCGTTTGTTTCGCAGGAATATTCGATTAGAGACATAATTGCGATCCGCGATACAGCACGTAGTTAAATCGTACGAATGAGCTGTTGCCCTATTATTTCTGCAATTCTTATCGCTTGTTCAAAACTGTGCCGGTCGAAGTTCGTATCGGGTGTATCCTTTCTCTGCGTCACGTTTCCGTCTAACTAAATAGGAAACTGCACGGTGCATGTGTACCAAACCGAACGCGTATGCTGATCCGATAAATATTATGCTCACGTGTTGACCCCTTCGTTGCACCCGTCACCGTGCGAAACCGCGGATTATCTATAGATGATGTATTAGAAATCGCGCGTTAGTCAGCTCGGCCGATCTCGATTCTACAGGGAAATAATTGAATACACGCGACGTGCTTTTATGCCAATTTTTGCGTAATCGGTCAGACTGGTTTAGTGCTTAATCTATTTCGAGACAGGACTCTGTTCGGGAACACGCACGTACCAGATACGACCGCGAAAATAGCACGAGATAGCAATATCGCGCGGACTTTCATTTTCAATTTCATTGCAATTATTTTCACCCGCAATCTTCATTCAGATTCAAAGAAAAAAACGCGCAGTGAGTCAGAGAGACAGGTGTCCCGTATCGCGTTAGGAAATAGCAGATGGTACAACTGTCTATCTCAATTTTTCACAACCATCCTATTATTTTAAGAGAAAAAGCATACCCGTGCCAGTTTTTTCCTGTAACTATCCAGTTTACGACGAACCATTCCCGTTTACCATCCCCGATTCTCGGAACGTAAACTTTATGGATACCCGCGTTAGAAAGCCACGAGTTTTCTCGCATTCCATATTTTCGATTACAGTCGTATAATTGCATACGTTCGTAGCGTTCTTTCGCAGCTACAAGTTATCCGACCTTTTTTCCTTCTTTCTCGCGATTCTCTGAGTCACGCGATTCAACGATCTTCCCTGCGAATTTTCGAATAACAAATCGAGTTTATCGTACATTTTATTTATCTCCTCGGGTCTGACGGCGCTTGCCAAGCAGAACCCATCGGATTTTCATAATCAGTTCGATTAAAATTCCCTCTTGACAATGTATCACGATCTAGCGGTTATTATTCCGCGTCGACGCGATTACTCGGTGCACGCTCGGTGCAGCTGCACTTGATTTAATGTCCCGAAACGCGAGTATTCCCTTGAACGCTAGAGATTAGAACGAGACGTTAGAACAAAGGAATCGATTATCGGACCTAAACCGATTTCATTTATTCGATCCGCGTATGTACACACCGTACCGAAATTTTTGCGTGCTATATTGTTGATCTTATCAGTCCAGATGCACCGATTGCGCAGCTAATCTCAGGAACGTCGGCATCATCTATGATGCAGGTACAAAGTGTGAATTCGCGTACTTTGTATTCTGGCAATGAAAAAAATTGTTTTCCTTAATAGAAGATACTAATATATAGGATTACGTTTGCGTGCTACGTTAGCGATCTTAACGATATAATACGTAATTTACATCATTTATTCATATTCATAAATGGTTTAAATGGAATGATATAAAGTTATCCTCGGTAGGCTGAACATTGTTGCTCCTGATTAAGTTCACCAAGCTAAAGATAATGAGTATTATCAATAGTTTAATCCCAGTGCCGGATAACTCTTTCTCTCCCATTCAAACAGACATATCAGTTAGGGATAGCAATTTTTATAGGTATCTCCAAGGCAATCGAAAACCAATCATCAGGCATGACATTCCTTCGCTAAACTTATCATACGTAAATGATCTCACCACGTGAATTGAAATCGATTACGCGATAGTTGATATCTATTCTATCTCCATGAGTGGGTCCAGGAATTTGGGCTTAGATTTCTAAATGGCACATGGACTCTTCAAGTAGTTACATATCATCGTGTCACAGATAAACAGCATCATGTATTATTCGAAGCGCGTTGTAATTAAATTATCTGATTTCATAGCATCGTATTCGAATTAGTAGTTGCATAATTCGAACGCTTCAATTGATCGATCACTGTGACCTGTGGATATTATTCATTTATCAATTACTTTTAATATGCAGATTTAGAAGAAATCAGAAATTGCGGATCACTGCGATTAGATGACGAGTGATCGAGAGTCGCGGTTCGGACTACTCTTACTGGAGCAAGGCATACCTTTACGGAGTGCATTCTGCATACTACGAGAGCCCCATGGGTTGAAATGAATGAGCGAACGTGAGAGAGAAAAAGTCGACTCTCGTGACAGAGGTCGCGATTAAACGCTTACTCATACGTAGTAGGTGTGCGTACGTTCTCCGAGAGTTTTTAAGTGTTTTTGACGTCCCGTTCTGCACAGCTCATAGTCCGGCGAGTCATTCGAAGTTATTGCGAAATGTTCGACGACTTTTGGCCATCGGTGATATATCAAAACCAACAGCGGTATAGCGCGTTCGTCTGTTGCGATCAAAATAACGCCGGAGAGTGGCGGCTATCTTTCTAGGCAGAGCTGCAGCTACTTGCCGTGATATATGATTACACAAGCGAGCGAATACAATAAAACAGTGGAAGAAAGAGCGAAGATAAACCTGCCGAGAAGAGATGCGACGAAATCGGCCTTAGCTCGTTAACGCTGTTTAAAGTACACAGAGACGCGTTGTCAAATATGTTTGAACCTACGGAACAGGGGAAGGTAAGGTTTCACGGGTATCCGGGCTCCTGGTCAGTGATTCCATCGGGCATTTATGCTGCTGCGAAACGTAGATCGACTGTTGTGCACTATCAATTTTGCGAATGACGCAAACTACTCGTGTCACATGTAACACCGTGATAATCTGTCAACAAGATCGAAACAAACTTTAAACAATAAACTCCGACACACTTGTTTAACTCTATCTCTAGTTGTACCACTTATTTCTATAGTCTTGTATAATAATCGTATGTTCTATTCGATAATGATTCAGCGGGCGAGGTTATGGAATCACTGTCGCGCCGTAGGATTACGTTTCTGTGCTAATCGTTCATTTCAATCAGGACTTGTGCATTCACACCGGAGTCGTGCTTCGAGGCGCGAGCACGAGGGAGGATGAAGTTCACAGTCTAGGCACATTAAATATTGTTGAATATGTAAGCAGACTCTAAGACCTAAACGCAGCAGGCTGAAGCACTCGCTGGTAGCAGAAGAGCACACGCTTATTGTTATTACTATTATTATTATTATTTTGTTGATCTTATCAGTCCAGATGCACCGATTGCGCAGCTAATCTCAGGAACGTCGGCATCATCTATGATGCAGGTACAAAGTGTGAATTCGCGTACTTTGTATTCTGGCAATGAAAAAAATTGTTTTCCTTAATAGAAGATACTAATATATAAGATTACGTTTGCGTGCTACGTTAGCGATCTTAACGATATAATACGTAATTTACATCATTTATTCATATTCATAAATGGTTTAAATGGAATGATATAAAGTTATCCTCGGTAGGCTGAACATTGTTGCTCCTGATTAAGTTCACCAAGCTAAAGATAATGAGTATTATCAATAGTTTAATCCCAGTGCCGGATAACTCTTTCTCTCCCATTCAAACAGACATATCAGTTAGGGATAGCAATTTTTATAGGTATCTCCAAGGCAATCGAAAACCAATCATCAGGCATGACATTCCTTCGCTAAACTTATCATACGTAAATGATCTCACCACGTGAATTGAAATCGATTACGCGATAGTTGATATCTATTCTATCTCCATGAGTGGGTCCAGGAATTTGGGCTTAGATTTCTAAATGGCACATGGACTCTTCAAGTAGTTACATATCATCGTGTCACAGATAAACAGCATCATGTATTATTCGAAGCGCGTTGTAATTAAATTATCTGATTTCATAGCATCGTATTCGAATTAGTAGTTGCATAATTCGAACGCTTCAATTGATCGATCACTGTGACCTGTGGATATTATTCATTTATCAATTACTTTTAATATGCAGATTTAGAAGAAATCAGAAATTGCGGATCACTGCGATTAGATGACGAGTGATCGAGAGTCGCGGTTCGGACTACTCTTACTGGAGCAAGGCATACCTTTACGGAGTGCATTCTGCATACTACGAGAGCCCCATGGGTTGAAATGAATGAGCGAACGTGAGAGAGAAAAAGTCGACTCTCGTGACAGAGGTCGCGATTAAACGCTTACTCATACGTAGTAGGTGTGCGTACGTTCTCCGAGAGTTTTTAAGTGTTTTTGACGTCCCGTTCTGCACAGCTCATAGTCCGGCGAGTCATTCGAAGTTATTGCGAAATGTTCGACGACTTTTGGCCATCGGTGATATATCAAAACCAACAGCGGTATAGCGCGTTCGTCTGTTGCGATCAAAATAACGCCGGAGAGTGGCGGCTATCTTTCTAGGCAGAGCTGCAGCTACTTGCCGTGATATATGATTACACAAGCGAGCGAATACAATAAAACAGTGGAAGAAAGAGCGAAGATAAACCTGCCGAGAAGAGATGCGACGAAATCGGCCTTAGCTCGTTAACGCTGTTTAAAGTACACAGAGACGCGTTGTCAAATATGTTTGAACCTACGGAACAGGGGAAGGTAAGGTTTCACGGGTATCCGGGCTCCTGGTCAGTGATTCCATCGGGCATTTATGCTGCTGCGAAACGTAGATCGACTGTTGTGCACTATCAATTTTGCGAATGACGCAAACTACTCGTGTCACATGTAACACCGTGATAATCTGTCAACAAGATCGAAACAAACTTTAAACAATAAACTCCGACACACTTGTTTAACTCTATCTCTAGTTGTACCACTTATTTCTATAGTCTTGTATAATAATCGTATGTTCTATTCGATAATGATTCAGCGGGCGAGGTTATGGAATCACTGTCGCGCCGTAGGATTACGTTTCTGTGCTAATCGTTCATTTCAATCAGGACTTGTGCATTCACACCGGAGTCGTGCTTCGAGGCGCGAGCACGAGGGAGGATGAAGTTCACAGTCTAGGCACATTAAATATTGTTGAATATGTAAGCAGACTCTAAGACCTAAACGCAGCAGGCTGAAGCACTCGCTGGTAGCAGAAGAGCACACGCTTATTGTTATTACTATTATTATTATTATATTAGCTTCTGTCTGTAGCGAATGCTCTGGTCTCTTATTTTAAGAACGTTGAAACTTGTCGTTCTATGTAATACATGTTACTGTGGGATTTCAGAGTTTTGGCAAATGTATAGAATGGAAGCCAATAGAAGATTCTGTGGTATCGGAAAATCAAGATCAAGATTCAGAGTGGTCCTTGGTGGAAACTCATACTAGACGTACTCGCACGTCGTCGGATGGGCCAGACTCTCTTGGACGTACCAGAACCGTTAGAATTTTGTTCTCAGATTTAAACTCCTTTCGCATCAATCATGGAGGGCAGCAGTTGATATTTATGCAAAAGGACGGCACCTCGTACGTTGCCTTCTTTCAGCTTTCGAATGCTGAAAGTTTTGTAAATTCGTTGAAGGGGTTCATCAAGTTCGTAAAGTCTCGTACAAATAGAAATTTGTACATCGTAGTAGACGAAGTTCAGTCGGTCTTGACCAAATCGTTCGCTGAGTTAGACTTGTTTCAAGAGAATACGTCAGACTATGTTTGGAAATTTGTTAAAAATTTACACAACCGTCCATATGAAACGACGCTTGAGGCGTTTAGTAAATTGGCTGATATCTGGTGTAAGTGTGTAGGAAATCTTTCAGATAGGAATAAAGTTTTCGTGGTAGATTAATTTTTAATAATATTTCAGTGTATAAAGACCCAGTTAAGCGACCTGTGGAAGAGGCAGTTGCGGATATACTGAACAACTCTTTCTCGATCGATGTTTCTCCTCCTCCAGTATCGGTATGTTCTGGAGAAGAGTATATATTGATCGGTGAACATGAGTTGGGTCTGGTACTACCTCCAAGGCCACCTTGTCAAAGAGGTATGACAATAATATTATAATATAGTGAGTGCAGAAATACATATGATTGTATCATATTAGATTCACCATTGTCACAAGAACAGTGGAACAAATTTAAGGACCCAGAGGGGAGAATTACGAACCCTCAGGAAGTAAAAGAAATTATATTCCGTGGGGTATGTATATAAATGATATGTTAAAAAATATAATGGTAAGAGACTCTAAAGTAAATATCATTTGGAACTTTAGGGTATCGCGCCATCGTTACGTTTCGAAGTTTGGAAATTTTTATTAAACTATTATCCGTGGAATTCGACTCATATCGAAAGATTAGAACTGAAAAAGAAGAAGACTGACGAATACTTTATGATGAAATTACAATGGAGGTCTATGACCCCGGCGCAAGAGAACAATTTTTCCGATTACCGGGATCGAAAGAGTTTAATCGGTAACGCGACGATGTGCAGGTGAACTTGTTTTAAGAGCGTATTGGATTTTAATGAGCGTTCAATTTTAGAAAAAGATGTGAACAGAACAGATAGAACACACCCGTATTATACGGGTGATAACAATCCGCATTTAGCACAATTGTATGATATCCTCATGACCTACGTAATGTACAATTTCGATTTGGGGTACGTTCAAGGCATGAGCGATCTTCTAAGTCCGATTTTGACTTTGATGGAAAACGAGGTAGACGCGTTTTGGTGTTTTGTCGGTTTCATGGACAAAGTGGTACGTTACAATCTGTTCCACAGAATTTATTTACTGAGAATTAAGATTAATCTTGGATCATCGAATTTGAAATAGAGTACCAATTTCGAGATTGATCAAGCTGGAATGAAAGCCCAATTGTGCCAATTATACACACTATTGAGTACCACGGACCCGCAGTTAGCGCATTATTTAAACAGACACGATTCAGGGAACATGTTCTTCTGTTTCCGCTGGCTTTTGGTATTATTTAAAAGGGAGTTCAACGCGATCGATATAATGAAACTGTGGGAAGTACTGTGGACCGATTTGCCGTGTAAAAATTTCCATTTGCTTTTGTGCGTAGCTATTTTAGACACAGAGAGAACCGTGCTCATGGAGAATCGTTACGGGCTCACGGAAATATTGAAGGTATCGAAACGCATAATTCACAATCTATTCTCGGTACGTAAATTTGTTCTAGATTAACATAGCGCGTGTTGCAGCATATAAATGATCTGTCACATCATATCGAGTTGCCTTGGACGTTATCGAAGGCGGAGGGTATATATCATCAGTTAATGTCTGTCGCGGATAAGTTACCTGATAACGTACGCGTAATAATTGGGCTCGAGCCCTTGAATAAAACCTCGCCGACCAGCGACGTGGAGAACGGCGAAGCTTCCGGTTACAACGTCGAGGCTGACGCGACCGACAGCGGCTCGAGAAGAAGTAGTATAGAGAGTGGGAATATTAAGTTTGGGGACAACGAAGTGTCGTTCGAACGTGGATTAGACTTGTCGTACATGTGAGGCCAGGATCGTTCGTTCATTATAATCTGAAGAACGTGCTCCGCATCGACGAGGCTCATCGTTTCTTCGGCGAGGAACGCGTCCTGTTATCTGGGACGAGTACATGTATTTGTTGAAACAAATGGACTATCTGTAGAAGCCCCCTATATTAAGCGGGTTGCTTCGACTGACATGCGATACTCTGATTAAAATATGTGTTACGTCGAATTCAGGAAATATGCCGTGTAAATGCTGAATATTACCTCGAATTTGTAAAGTTACAGCGAAGATTATTGTTAGTAGCGTTGAATTTTGAGATATTTATAAAATCCAATATAATTATGAAGAGATTATTGAATCGCGTGCACACTTAGCGAATAAAGGATAGTGGCGCACGGGCACTTATTTTTTATTTTCATGACTTTTCGATGCACAGGAATTATAGACGATCGGTAGAACGGAGAATTAATCATGTGTTTGGACGCTCTCGGTTAGTTTATCTTTAAGTTCGAGTATCTTTTACAAGTCTGTATAAAATACAATAGTAATGTATATTTCTAATAAAACTCATTTGTTTTAAATTTCAGCGTCCCGACGTTTTTTGTCGCCTTACAAGAAGTTTCAAGGATCCTTCTGTTTAGCTACACGTTTAGCGTGTAGTAGTAGTTGTAGCCCGTTGTGCACGTACGCGGTTTCGGTTTCTCTGTGGAGCGAGAACGAGGACGTAAATAATGCTTTTTCAACGGTTTATTTAATTTGATCCTCCGTTGAACACGGAGACCGTTCCAAGACATGGAATTTGTGTCTGTTAAGCGTGTTAAGAATCGAAGAAAGAGGGCACACTTAAAAAAACGACGTCGTGAGCAAACGAAGCTTGAGGTTAAGTTTGCGAAACGTCAACGATTTATTTCGGAACGTGGAGAAAAATTAATTGGCAGTACCATGCATGCTAACTCGTTCTGGGAAAATTATACAGCTGCTCAGGAATGGCAAAAAAGGTGGGTACATTCGTTATTTAAATATACAACGTTACGAGAGGATATTTATTCTATTGTACAATTATAATTTAGGCACAGCGTAATTTGGTGGAAGACTCGTTGCATCGCATTGGAACATGAAAATCAGATATTAAGGGATAAATTGAGATCTGTGGCATGTCACAATGGACAACGATCTTCTTCGAACAAACAGAGGAATAGAAGGCACAAGTATCAGAATGTGGAACAAGAACAGGACGAAGCAACTAATGAGGAAGCTGAGAATTTGGAGTTTCAAGTGGATGAGGACATGATGAGTTTTCTAGAGCAAAGTATGAGACATAAAATCGAATTGAAGAAAAGAAGAGAATCTGAATCTTGTACGAAAAGAGAAGAGGATGATGACGGAAATATTCAAGGAGGGGCCACTTGGATGAAAATGAGAAGTAATAATGCCAAATTGTTGTACGGTGAGGCAAGCTCTAGAATACTAGCAATGGAAACTGCGCTCCAAACCACAATTGATAGACACAAAGATAAAGCAAAACCACAGTATTGGCCAATCATCCCATTAAAACCATGACCATTAGGTTTACGTAATTCTCAATTTCATTGCACTGACTTATACAATTTGTAAAAAGCTTTTATACCAAGATAACGTGTTAAGATAATAAAATATTGTATAGTCTCTATTGCACAGTTCAATCACGCCCCTTTATTTAACGCGCCTTTTGTTTGAAACACATTTCGCTAGTATGACATTTTCCATATCGGTCGTTCCGGTCGCAGAGGCAAGAGGGTCCCCCCTTTGTATCATTTTCGTTTTTTGTTAATTACTCGTTAATTATTGATGCTATTGGAAAATGCTTCAAATAAAAGTTGTAGATATTCATGAGAACTACAACATTTATCTGAAGCATTTTCCGCTGGGATCAATGGTTTATAAGATATTAGCAAAAAACTGACTAATTTTTGCGATGAAATTTTAGTTTCAAGTTTCGCTACCCATGATTTTCGGACCGAGTGGCGCCACCCTCGATTTAGAACTTCTAAAATTTAGTTTTTCCCCGATAACTCGCTTATCAGTAGAGATACGA
>SHCU01000058.1:12056-33732 GCA_004307685.1 Ceratina australensis | reverse complement strand
TCTGGTCGATGCGCGCGCGATTCCGTCTAGCGCACACAGTGAATGATGAATGAGAGAAAAGTACATGCAGTAGTTAACGAGGGTCCGAGCGAAAGGGTAAGTTTGTTAAGTGGAAGAGACAAATAGGGCTGCGCGTCGCGAAGAAAGCGTCGAGCGTCGAGTGCTCGTCAATGTTTACCAGTTGTCGTTCACACGCCACTCGTTTTAGCTTTTGACCGAAACAATTCAACCCGTATAGAATGGCGAAAAAAAAGGGACGCAGCTGCGACGCTAGAATGTGAATGAACACGAGTATGGCTCCGCAAACATTTGTTTACGTCGGGTAAACACGTTCGTTTTACGGGTTGACGTGCACGTCGTGTTATCTCAATTATTGAATTGATGCCAATATAAATAGATGCAGAGGGGGAAATTGCTTGCCGTCTATATGCAGACAACTGTTGCTAATTTTTATCGCGACGAAACAGAATTTCCGAAACCGGAACGCATCGGGTTGATCCGCGTTTCAATCAGAAATGGGTCCCGCTGAAAAATCGTCGAGTTATCGCAAACAACGCTGTCCTTCGTCTCCCTACTGGACGTATCGATCAGACCGACATCCTCCCACATACGGAAAATTCATTCTCTCGATAGCTTCTTCAATTACGTACCGAACACTTCAATTCCACGCGTTCCATAGGATCAAATATCAAATATCACTCGGATTAATCTGCCGATGAAAAGTGATTAGGAAAATTTTTTTTTCCCGAAGCGCAGAAACTCCGCGTGCCGCGACGAAGGTAGGGGATGCACGCGGCGAGGTTGGATCATAAATTTCAACATCCCTGGCTCGAATACTTTCCCGAACTGACAAACGAATCACGCCGTTCAACTTCCCTGGGAACATACATACATTATTATTCCGCTCCGAAACTCGACGTGACGCATGGTCGAACTCGCGTTAATTTTGATTCCCCGTTACGCGGAAAGAAAAAGATTTCTCTGATTATTAACGTCGTTCTTTCGGTGGAAGGTGACCGCGCGGCAGCCATCGATAACCAGAATCGGAAATGCGTTGCGGGACGGATAATGGGAATGCGGCCTGATGGGAAGCACAGGACGCGGTGGCAATCTTTTCACGGAGCTTTTGATCGAGGAAGGGATCGAGAAACTGAACATTCCTTTAGTACAAATTTATTCCACGACAGGTAATACATACGAATTGGATTATTATCCCATAGCCGCATAAAGATATCTCAAAAAGTATATTACAAAGGAATTTACATGCTACACTTTTCACGAAGAAATGTAATAAGCGCGCGAACCCTCGGTCCTCGCATGGGCACGAGTGTAAACAGCATCAACTTTACACCCTATTGGCCCCGTAACAATTGGCTTCGAATTACGTACTTACACATTTGTCTCGCCACGAATTCTCTTGCTTTATCCTTAAATCTTCATGTGACAATTACCGTTTCTTTTTTTTTTAATCCAGTTGAATTTGATTTATTTGTTGAACGAAGTCGTTGGGTGATTCTCTCTTATCCTAGAACTATAAACTGATCGTATTTCGCAAGATTCTTCTTACCTAAGAGCTTAAAGTACCATTCGCCTCGAGATCATTATTTGCTCGCTACTTATTCCTGCATTTATGGTGGCTCCGTTAACATTGAGGCTCCCGGCAGTTTGTTCCCGTAGGAATTCGAAGTATCGATTGCTCGATACGCTGTTATACCTTCGCATTTCCATTGGCTTTTTGTTAGATTTATTTATATAGGAACGTTAGCTCGCCTGTACAATGGACGACGACTTCCGAGAAGAAGAGCGGCCGCGCCGCTTCATCCCTAATTTCTAATAATACGTCGGTCCCTTAAATATCTGTGATATCGAGAATACGTGCGCTTAATACTGGGAAAATTATTGAGGTGCGATTTCTATTCTCCGACCGTGCCATTTAACTGGGATTTAAACAAGGCTTCTCGCTGCCGGGATAATAAGTCATACAAAAATACGCGCGGCACCCGTTACGCTCTTCTTCTCGGAAGCTTGACACCGGCCGATGTTTTTACCACCTTATAGTCCCGTTACGCAGATCTTTGTACGCGGACGCGGTTATCACGCCGTGGCTCTGGGCGTAACTGTCGAAGAGAGGCGCGTCGCCGCGTATCGACTTCTTCCCGCTGTTCACGCTCCCATCGTTCGAGTGCTTCGACTGCGTGCCCGTCACTTGTACCCTGTGACCGGATATCGGGTTCCTCGCTCGGCTGTTCCCGATCGGCGGATGATAATTAGCGAGCGGGTGCAACTTCTCGATGTTCCCGGTACTGTTCCGAAGTGTTATCCTCGTCTGACAGGGCAACGACGCGGGTTGTTTCTCCGACCACGTCGGCATCGTTTGGTTCAAATAATTACGCACTATTTGACTCTTCATAGCGGGGTGATACGAATTGTAAAGAGACTCGGCGTTCTTGTTATTGTTGCTCGTAGATCTCGGATAGAAAGAAGCCGCGTTCTCCGGTGTTCGCGCGAGGTACTTCGTCTGAAGGCTTTTCGAGTTATCTCGACTGAACGAAGTCTTTTGACGATCCTCCTCGCGCCAGTTCCCGTGCTCTAATATCCGAGTGCTCCCGCGTACCTGCTTGCAACTTCTTCGCAGCTTGTCCCGGCTCCCGGACGTTATCTGATTCGATCTTCTAGCAGCTGCACACTGAAAATCAGATCTCTGAAGCCAGTTCTTTTTACGCGATACTGCAAGCGTATATCTATGCTTTTTTTTCTCTAAAATTCCAAAATGACGGAGCCGATTCCTGTGCGAGAAGAATGAGTGACATGTATAAATGATTACAGTACCTAAATGAATCCCACGCGACATGTAGCCTGTAACGACAGAATCGTTCGTTTACTTTTTATCAGAGACGCGATACGAGTTGCAGAGGCGGAAATTTCAGCGAGCTAGTTAGAGCCTTTAACGTTTCGTTTGTTTTCTTACCACCATCGCTTGGTCCGACTGTATCGAGCGTTGAGATTTGGACAGCTGCCGTTGCTGGTTAAAATACAGGCAGCTCTTAGTCGTGCTCGGCGTCAAGTTATTCAGATTCCCGTTCACGAGATTCTGCGTGTACTGGGTCGCCACGCTTTTAGCTGCCGGATATTAAAATGAGAGAACGTGAAATTAAAACGTCGCTTTATACACTCGGTAAGATTTTATTAAAAAGAACTCACTCTCGTTGCTCGGCCGTAGACTCTTTACGCTCTGCGTCGGCGGCTCCATAGACATGCTTATGGATCTTGTCTTCGTGATTCGTTCCCCGCTGTCAATCTGCGGATGCCGCGTGGTCTTTCGATTCGGCAGCTGGACACGCACTGCGCACAGATTCATGGGGAATTTATTTTCGTTAGTCGATCGCCTCTCGCCGATCTAATTACCCTCTAGACAGCAAGGATCGTACGCGTCGCTTCTACCTCTCTCTTTACGTAAATCTTGATAGGAGTGCGTAAGATTTTTTCCAACGGTCGCGTCGCCCTGCCCGATAACCGGATTACTATTACTGGTAAGCGTTTCCTTCCTGATGTGCTCCGATAATCGCCTGATTCTGGATTTCGACCTGTTATCAAGCCAATTATAGTAGCCGTTCGTAGCGACGATCGTTTATTATGCCGATCAATGGACGCACATGTTCTTATGCTTGCGGTGCTTCTCATCCATCATCGAATAGAGCTTATTCCTGTACTCGTCGACGGATAGCTGTACGTCGTCCCGAAGCAGCGGAACCACGTTCGAGCCTCTTTCCGGCTCGTTGCTTCTCCGGTGAAAGCTGCAAAGGGGGCGAATTGATAAATGACAAAGATCGAACCCTCCGTCGCTTCATATTCATGTACTTACTGGGCCACGTAGGGGTGCTCGAGAGCCTCGACGGCGGTGAATCTGTGATTCGGATTGAAGACTATCAAATTGCTCATGAGATCCAACGCCTTCTCCGACACCTCGGGCAGCAAATCCTTTAAGGACCGTCTCGGTCCGCTAGGTGTTTTCTCCAGCAGATTAGTACCGTAACCGGCGCTGACCGAAATTAGATCTGGAAGAGTCGCCGCAGAGTGGACTATTCGCTATCTCTCAAACGGAGGGACGTATCATCGGGGCGAAATTACCTTCTCTGGTGGGCGGCGGAAGAGTGGCCATTATTCTCTCCACTTGATTTATCGTCGACGAGCCAGGAAACAGCGGCTTCCCGAGGAGCATCTCGCCGAGAATGCATCCTAACGACCACATATCTATACCCTTTGTGTACCTGAATAACACCGGTAGTCGATGAATTCACGCGTAAGAAGACGTCGCGGTATAGGGGGACAACGTCGCCCGAGGGAGAGACTACCTTTTCGAGGCGACGAGGATTTCCGGCGCGCGGTACCACCGAGTAGCTACGTAATCCGTAAGGGTGGGATCACTGCCGGTCTCGCCGTCACCCTCGCCTATCTGCGTCACCGATCGTGCCAATCCGAAATCGGCGATTTTACAGTGGCACTGAGCGTTCAGCAGTACGTTCGATGGCTGTGAATCGCAAAAGTGCTCGAATTATTCGGACAAAGAAACGTGCACGAATCTCACCGTTGCACATCGCCCGATTATATCGTTAGACCGTCGATTTAGGATATTGGCTGTGTGTCTGATTTGCGAAAGTGTTGCGTAAAACTCCGCGGCCTACTTCGATGCGCAACGGTGCACCGCTACTTTGATGTGCATAGTAAGGAGCGGTTTAAGACAGTTTCACCTTCAAGTCCCTGTGTATGACGTTCCCGGAATGAATGTATTTGATCGCCTTAAACAGCTGATACATGATGAACACCTTGTGGATGTCCTTGAGGATGTTGCCCTTCTTAATCACGTTGTGGAGATCGGTTTCTGGGGAAACGGGCCGATACGTGTTTCAGGCGAAAAGTCTGAGAATCGCCGCGGCACGTTACCTTCGTTTGGCGAATTTTCTTCTTCGGACCGGGTTAAACTCACCCATGTACTCGAAAACGAGATATATGTCCCGGTCGTTGTTCGCCTTGTGCAGGCCGATCAATCGTATGATGTTCTCGTGGTTGGCGAACGACAGTAGGAACATTATCTCGCGGAATGTGCGCTGCGCGTCCGTCTGGTTTCTGAAGGCGTCGAAGATTTTCTTTACCGCCACCGTCTCCTTGTTTTTCTTGTCAATCGCCTTCCATACGATGCCGTAAGCCTAGCAAATCACCCATTCAAAATACAGTCGTCCCACGCTGATCAACAGCGAATGCAAAAATATGATGGGATTTCATTTCTTTTTATTTCTTATAAGGAAACGCAATCAGAGGTAAGAATCAAATCTAGGTATCTCTTGTGTCGGGCATGTCGCGTGCTAAGTCTCGTCACACAGAGATTACTTAAGACTCGGTTGTCCTGATTGTGATTGCTAACTGCGCGCGTATCGATTCCTTCCGGTTATACTTTTCCGCGACGGACGTACCACGACAACTATTATTGATAATTCCGTGTGCCTATACATATACCTAATTATTTTCCATTACGTCTTAATGTCACATAATTTTTAATTATATAAAATGAAATCAGAATTCTTTGCGAACATTCTTCTATAAAGAAAAAGAGCTGAATTCATAAAAAGTTGCGAGGATATTTGAATTAGTATAAAATTTATTGGATGGGAGGAGGATGAATTGTATCGATAATAAAAAAAAGTTACCCCCTTGCCAAGACGTCGAACGATGTCATAATGTTTGCTGACGTGTGCGTCGATCTCCAGAACCTTTTCGCTGGTATTTTTTGACGACATCGCGACGAGAACGTGGACACGGGCGAAACTTTGCGAATCAACACGACAATCACGAATGACTGAGGACGACGAAAATTTTCAAACGGAAACGGTGTACGCGGATCGTAACGCATTCACATCTTTATACACATCAGGAAGGAAGCTCCACTCGAATAGTTTTTTCATCCAACCTTTGACACATCAATGTGGCTATGTTTATAGAATTCGTGCCAGTTACTATGACGACTATGTACGCCGCTGCTCCTGGTTACCTACCAACGACATTGCGTGATCGCTTGACCGAACGCGACTTCCACCGGTGAGAGGGAGGAAGGGTCAAACAAATTAATTAAAACTTTCTTTACGTATAAGAACGTATATATATATTTTTCTTCAAGTCTCAAGTATAAACTGTCTTCAACGCGATGAGCCTCGCCCGACATTTAAACGCGTAACAATTACATTCGTCAAATAGTACGATATCATTTTGCGGTGAAAAACTATAGAGTCGATTAACTTAACTTCTCCTAGTACGTACCTACGCGTAAGACTGAGAGTGCATCGATTTAATTAAAAAGAACATTAGCTTCTTCAACACGAAATACGTACTGGTCCCGAAGGCGGTTACAAACATTTTTAATCGCGCGGTGCATAAAATAAAATACATACATGTATCAATTATAAAATCCAGATAAAAGCAACTATTAGGTAACAGGCTAATCTAATCTAATCTTAGTTACGTGCGAACGGTACGTCGCAAAAGCGGAGTGATCCGTTCTTTTTAATAAATGCCGATACAGGAATCTCGTGGCGTTGCATTAAAAATAAATTCTTTCTTTCTTCTCAACAACAGTAATAAACTCTCGCGAAGTACTCTCACTTCGTGTTGAGCGAAGTCAAAGTTCCCTGAGGCTTGAATCACGAGATCCTAACGTCTCAGAGAAACTTCCAAGTACGCGTACATATACATATCTATAATTTTTTTTTTTTATATTTAATGATAAGCGTTTAGGCTGTAGTTCTTGATAGCCTCGAGTCAGTAGCGAGTAAGCGAATCGTTCACTTCCTTGGCTGTTGGATAATGATAGGACGCGAACAGTGCATAGGACGCGCGTCGTGAGTTGGCAGAGGCTTTTCGTGGAAGGCCTGAACAGCCTCGGGAGGAAAGTCTGCATTCCCCTTTGCAGGAACTCCGCTGATCATTAACGTCTTCGGCGGGCTGAAACCAAACAAATAATATAAATGTTATTTGTTGATCGGTAGAAATTATTTTCATTTCAACACCACAGCAATAATATTTTTCTTATACACGTCCATTTTGTTATTACAGTATTGCTCGTCAATGCGTAATAGGGACCGTGACGTTTATCGCAAGTATGGCAGATGCTGCGACGTAAATTACCGCAACCAGCTGTTATCCCGGGGCTCGGCTGCCTCTTATCGGAATCTTCTGTTTACCGGATAATTAGACTTACGACACTCTACCCTACGTCCCATTACATTTATTTACTTTGTTTTAACGCGAGACCGTTCTTATCGAACAATGAAATGCACTCACCTAGTCGACGGTTTACTCTCGTCCACGTCCTTAATCGGCTTCAATTCGCGATCCTCCTTCGGCGTTTTATGCTGCGTGATCCTCATCCCGCCCGCTTTAACTGAAAACCGAAACTTTCAATGAATTCTAAACGAAATAAATCGGGAATTAGTCGCTGGCCTTGAAAGTTGCCACGGTACAGATGCAACGTCACCTACACAGCTTAGTTGTTGTAAACACGTTAACCTTACGAGAGAAAATGCAACGCATATAATTACCTGCAGGAGGGTGGCCACCCTTCAGTTTGCTCTCGTCCGGACTTGACATTTGCCCCTCGATTAATAATAGATTCGAATGCAATTAAGCCGCACGTTTTGCACTACGGAATAACACGTATCACCCGTTGCACTGCGCCAACAGGGCCAACAACAGCCACACTGACTCGATGGCGGCCGGCGTTGGAGCAAGTAGTGGGGATGCCGCATTTGAAAGCATTCGCGTAGAAAAATTACATTGATATGACATTCAATTAAATATGCACATCTTTTCATAGAGTATTTAAGGCTTAATAAGGCAAGGAATAGAATTATGCGTATACCAGTTTTAGACATGAATTTTATTAAAGAAAACGTTGCATAGAGTACAGTCAATCGTAAATGCTACTAATTGAGTCCTTTCTCTTTCTGTTCCTGATACATATAATGAAGATCCTTGCAGTCCTCATCAGAGATGTGCACCCAGCCTGTTGGCTTCATGTGATACACTGTAAAAAGTAATTTCTTGTAATATGCTGTTCATTTAATTCTCTTCTTTATTACGTACCTCTTACGATACCACCGGAATAAGCGTCTCTGTGCGTGGCATGGTAAATGGACCTTCTGCCAAGTTCGTAAGCTTCTTCGTCGGTTAAATCCCAACGGTATCCAGAATCCAAAGCACCAAATGCATAAATAGATCCTGAGCCAACACTGAAAACCTTGCCAGGTGTGCGTGCTCCTTCTGAATCAACGTAGTACAGACTGGGTCCTCTCTTATCCCAACCAGCAAGCATCATACCTGTCCGCAGTTTATCGATTATATTAAAGCAGATACAGGCTTACTATTGGCTACAAAAATTGCAGAATTACCTATGCTTAATCCCATTCCTTTGTAATAGTATATCATATTCGACAAGAGCTTGCTGGCAGCTGCGATAGAGATACGTTCCCTGTTCCTCAATTCATATGTCCTGCACTGTTTTGCCAGGACACGATCCCAATGGACACAATCAGCAGCACCGCCAGCCAAAGTTCCAAGAAGATAATCGTTGATCTCAACAATCTTTTTCATGCTTGAAGAACCTATAAAAAGAATGTTACATTAGATACTCCCTTGCTGCTTGTTATATTTTCCTTGAGCTTACCGATGAACTGGCCACCCGTTGCCCGCGAATCGACGGCGAGAACGATTCCACCTTGGAACTGAAAACCCAAGGTAGTCGTTCCATGATCGAATTTGATTTTCAGATGTCTCCCAGACTCGTCGGTACTATCTGCGAGATGGGCCAACTTCTCCGCCGGCTGCGGAGTTCAACGAAATCATTTTAAAATCGCATGATGTAGCAAAAATCAAGCGCATCGCGGTTATGAGCATAACCAAGATCTCGACTCGCTTACGTTTATATAAGGTGGAATCGCCAGCTGCGCATTGTTCACAAAATTTCTGCTGCACTCCTCGATCTCCCGTTTGTAATAATCTTTCTCGTTCTTGCCATTGAAGTCAACAAACGAATTTAAACCACAAACCTCGGCGAGCGCCATTTCTCAAGCAATATTCCACTCGTTGAATGCTTGTCATGTCGTCGGTTCGTACCTTCCCGGCAGAGGGTGTACTACGTGCCCCGCGCTTCTGCGTTTGCGCAACTGTAGTGCGGACCGTGCGATTTCTTGAAAGTGATGAGAGATATTAGCGTGAATTCTTATCGTGGAAAATAGAGTATTTGAGTGAAAAACAGGGTACATTTTATAACAGAAGATTATTAAACAAATGAAGAATGTCTGACCGAAGAGAAGGTTTTCCTAACGTCGGAGACGTAAGTGAAGCTTCTTTTTCAGAAAATATACGTTACCGAAGGTTATGAACAGTACATGTAAACATTAGTCGACATTGAAATAATCTAGAATCTTCATTTCGAAGGTTGTGTTGCTAAACAAATTTCAAATGTACCCGTTTAACAGCTATTGCTACGGCAGCTAAGGATTCATTGTCACAATTTATTTCAGTATCACTGGATGGCGCCATCATCTCAGTACGCGAGCGGCTCATCAGCAATGTGCGTCCCGGGAGATAACAAAACAGTCGGTGAGTCAATTTAAATGAATTAATTAACAATAGATCGTTCCTTTAATTTGCCATGAATCGAGATCCATGCGCGTTGAAGTGCACAAGACAATTTTCAAAAGATTCTGTTAACCCGATTTATTGCCACGATTATTCGTATCAATGACGATAACGAGCCAGCCGAAAAAGGGAGAACCTTCGAGGTTCCCGTTACGAGAACACGTTGACCGGTTGACGTATCGTTCCACGTGGAGGCGTACTCCACGGTCCATGTATCGCGTGATTTACAACGTTAAGATAATCGAAACCGAGGGCACGTCACATTTCGATAGCGTCGCGGGGCACAAAATATGTTTCGTTGTTAAATGTATCGCGTATACATATTATTTTGCTCGTGGGGTCAGCGATATGACGTATGCCGTGATGAAGCCACGGGGGTCACGTGTAAGGGGGTAAGGCACTTTACCGTGGCCGTCGATTGGCCTGTGTGACGATCGCACCACCCATTGTAAGACGACGCGGCTACGTGTTATCCCGTGGCTACGTGTTATTATTTTCCGCGCGATTCTCCCGGTTAACGCGACCGATGTTTGCCCAGCGTGGTACGCCGATAACGATAACATTCTTACACTTTTCCCTGGCACGCCACTTTTGATTCATCGCGAGAGAAACGCCGCGGATTCCACATTACCGGCGACTGTCTCTCATTTTAATTGTTACGTCAAACGTAATTACAGATATTCTATATCTTCTTCCCATCTATCCCGGGCGTATCGTTGTTAATAACAAGAGAGAAGGCGAGATAATTATCTCGTATGATAGAGTGTCACGAGACGCTTGAGATCAGATCTTACCACCGCATGCATAATTCAAGTCGGTCTCGGCGATTCTCGTTTATCGACAGAATTTCACGGCTATCGTTATTTACCTTTTTTTTTATCCAGTCGACAGATTTTTCGCGTGGGTTGAGGCCAATCGATATCATCTCCTCGTGGAATGGTCCGCGAGGAAGATAGCACCGCGCTACTCTAATTGATACGATTATCGTATGAAAAGTTTCCAGCAACCGTCGAACCATGTCCTCCAGCTTTTTTAACTCGGCGAACTTTTCCCTCGGCCGAGGCGCTTTAAACCGGATACGCGGGACCAGACGTTCAATGTCACGTTTTTCGAAGATATCTGCCCGAGAGAAATCCGCGAGGGAAACAGACGGTTTCTTCCTGTAGAATTAGACGCTGCGAAGGGTCAAGTAACTTCGTAGATATCATGGGTTTCTGAAAGACGGCTCTCCGGTTTACCACCGGATAAAGGCGTTCGATAACGCGGTCGGATAGAGAAGCCGGACGTTTTATCGGGTTTTGAGGGTCGCCGGGGTCGATGGTGCGACGCAAGATTCGATAAGTTAAAGCCTAACTCGTTCCGAGAAGTCCTTCTCTCATTTCCCTTTCGGTTTTCCCTCGTCGCGAGACCCGCCGCCGATCTCAAAGTTCACGCGGCTAACGATTCTTACGTCCGCGCGCGGATCTAAAAATTCGCGAGCGTAGCGCGAACGTAAAGGGACGATAACCGTGACGGAAGCGCGTACGCAAACAAACAAAATAGTCGATCTTGTTGATTCAGAATATTCAACGCGAACAAAACATGTTTTCTCTTGTTCGCTGCGTACGAAATACTTGTTTCTCTTGTTTCGCATCTCACGTCGGCTGTCGTCCCCCTTTTGCATTGTTGGCAAATACCCGCCAGATCGATGCCGATAGTTCTATTAATCAATCAGTTTTATTCAGCGACACGTCGACGAGTAGAGCAAGCGCAGAAAAGAAATGAACCGAGCCGCAACGCTGATTATTATTAAAATATGGATTAAGATCGTGGATCGGAGTCGAAGTGCATCCGATTTCCTCTTGGAGAAATGATACCTACGACAAATGGTTCGACCGTCTTGCAATATCAGCGACTCGTGCCCGGTCGATGATTCACGTACGAATTGATGCTGCCCGGTTCGTGTCATTCCCCATCGGGGTGGGGGAGGTTCAACGTTCATTTCGCGCAAGGACGCGCGAGCCTCGGTCTCGTGGGACGAGCGACGCGCGTGAACCGGCGGAAAATCTCTTATCAGGAAGCGGGTGAACTGGACTGCGAAAAAACCAAAAGGTCCTTGGCACCTACACGTGCTGCGTACTACTACGCTGCTTCTATTTCCTTTTTGTCGCGACGATCTCGCTGAACGTCTATAATTAAACCGCGGTATCATCGCGACGGGCTAATCTCCTCGGAACCGTCGAGCTATCTGGGGTTAATTCCGAAAAAGGTCTGATTGTTTAACGACGCCGATGTCAGCTCCGTTCCTCGCCGGCCTCGTTGCATAATTATTTGTTTTCAAAAAAGTCCACTAGAAAACATTGCCGTACGAGTTGATAAACATTTATTCAACGGTCTTCAAACTTCTTTCATTGAAATCCCGCGAATGTTGCATCAGCAACGATGCATTTTTTTAATTGTTAAATCATCAAGTTCTATTTCAGTTTTTTACGAGAACCGAGGCTGACTTCTTAATTGTTTATACATTGTAGAAAATATAATTGTAAAATGGCTTTTAACGAAAGCTCGGTTCGATAATACGATTCAGTTGATTTCTCGATGGAACGAGCCGTCGAAGACGCGTCCCGGTGCTTCGCGCCGGCTTTCCGTGCCTCGTACGCGCAACAGGCATAATTTCATGTTGCTCGGTATACGCACTTATTCCGCTCGAGTGACGATTTGACTCAGTAATGATCGCGCGCCGGTAATTACGCAACGGGGGTAGAACTCGGCACGATCGTTGAGTAAGAGACGAGGTGAAGGTGAGCAGTTAGCGGCGAGAGAGTTTAAGTAGCGCAAAACTACGGCCGATCCGTGATTTACTCAGGACCGATAGCTTCGCCAAAAATGATCATCCTCTTTCTCTACAGCCGTCAAAATAGCACGACAATTATTTTTCTTTTTTTACGAAATTGACTGATTTTCATATGAAGTATTTGTGACGTTCAAATGAAATCTAGACAGATGTTTGTTTTATCCTTTTTTTTTCGCTGTTCTTTCCGTATTTGCCGTAAATACATGGCATCTCCAGTCTAATTACGATGAAGAGGAAACTGATGCAATAACGCGTCAAAGTTGTTTTCGCGATTTATCCCGCGTGGCGCGCTCAATCAAAATTCACCGCGAAACGCGATGCATTAGACGCCTCGACGGACAGCTACATCAGGGAATACCTGGAGGTCCGTGTCGAAATCTCGGTTACCGCTGACTCGTCACACCGGACTCGAGTGTATACAAGCATGCCCACTCGTCGGAACGCGTAGGCACGGAGTGGGCCCGATAAAAGTAGGTGTGCGAGTATGCACGTAGGGGGTTTTACGAGGAAACGACGAGAACCGTAACCCACTTTTCTGGCTCGGGTAAAATCGACGGGTAGGTGGGGTGTTTCTCGGAATTCGCCCAGTCATCGGTAACGTTTGAAAAAAAAGTATTCCACCGCATTCCTCGTAATCTGCTATTATTCCTGTGCGCACCGCCGTGCTCACCTTGATCCGAGTCATCTCGCCGATTTAACGCTCCGTGCCCGTGGCTTATCAATCCGGCTCTCGGATGCTTTCCATTCCGCCGCCGGAGTAACCCTAGTATCTAAACTTCGACCGTCTGAAGGCTGGTAATAATAAAAACGGTCGATTAAATTCATTATTTCAGCTGGTCGCTATCGGGCGACCGGGAAAAGGGTTATCGAAGTTCTAGGGCTATCGAGGCGCGTTTTCGTTCGCGGCTCGTGCTCTGAGCTCTCGTTAACCATGTGCTACATACACATCGTGGCACCTTCATCACGGGATCACGAGTTATCTTAGCCAATATGCGTGCAATTTAACGAATCGCGGAAACGTTCAAACTTCAACGGTAATTAGTAGCGGCGATTTCATCATCGGGATTGACTCGGCGCACGCGTCATTTCACGTCGGATGCCGATAATCCGCGAAATAATTAGTATCGCGTAATTGCGATGAAAATTGAGAAGCCGAACGGACGGGAGGGGAGAGGAAGGAACGTTCGAAGTGAACAACAGCGGTAACGACGATCTCCGGGACCCCCTGCGACGCGTGATACAATTGCATCAGTATACCAGTAATAACACGACCCGAGTACACGTTAGCGCGGCACGGGGTTATCGATTTTGCTTTTTCCGCTTCTTTTAAATATCCTCGCCGTCGTGGCATTTTCTTCGTCCGTGCGACGATAGCTGATATCTTGGCGAGACGACAGGAACGATTCCGCGGCTACCTCGGTTTATAAAACTTCCCCGTGGCTTTAACTTGTCCGACGACAATGTCCTGTTCAATTTTCTTCGTTAGTTTCCGTTGTATTACGTACCGGCATATAACTATCGTTAATGGTCACGATTCTGGCGGCAAGGCGCAGTTAGCATTTCGATGATTAAAGGTCAAGTTACTGATAAAACGTAATGGTGTTGCATGATTGGTAGAAATTGCATTTCCTCCCTATCAATTGAACCATGTGTACCAACGGTAGGAAAGGCATTCGTGCGAGCCATTTTCGGTTCCCCTTGAACGCGTTCGTTTGCCAGTACGAAAGAATATAATTAGCAGATTTAATCTCCTATATGCTAGCTTACCCTCTGACCTCCGGAATATTTCCACTGATCGCTCGCGTGCTCGGGCTTAGCATTCGGCATATTCCATAGCCGCGCTCGGTCCGGCGGATCTAGTTGACGGAAGTTAAAAATTGTCCGCGAGGGACGCGCAACATTGTTAGATAGAAATGACGTCTGGTCCGAGAAAAGGACGTCACGCAGTTCGCTCAGCGAATTTCGCGCAGGTAAATCATTAGACGTCCGGGAGGTGAACTATTATTAGTTTTAAGGACGCGCGAGACGAGTCATAACAGCTCTTTCGCCTGTCTGGACGATTACGATTATATCTCATAGTTCAGGGGTGGCCAACTTCATCATAGATCATACTCTTTCTCACATTTATTATATATTAATACATATTATTTATTTAACTCAGATCAAAGGTCATCTTTATTAAGGCCGTGAATTATTGTATCCTCCCTAATTTTCTCATCTCCGCATGAGATGAATTTTCTTTGGGGTTAAAAAAGGATCTCCTTTAATCTGTTTTCTTCTCTCCGACTTGTAGATGCCCCAAGTCTCCCAGTTTACTTACTAACAGTTCTCTCCAATTCAAACTTATCTATGGCGCGTTGGGGGAGTTTTACGCTCTCGTTTAAATCTTCTTTCCACTTCCGTGACGTTCTCATATCTCCGGTAGCGTCTCATGACAAATTTCTTTCCCTCAAACGTTAATCGTAAGTTCAGACGAACAACATAATAGTACGGTTGATACATCTTTTTGGGACATCCTTTATTAAACCAAAAATCACTTTCCGATCGACTCTCAGGTAATCTCTGGCAAACGATGTTTCCAAGAATCTGAGATAGGCCTCTAGTTCGAACTCGCGTGCGAGAGGGCACGCGTCCGCGCGGTGCTCTTTCATGGGTACTCATTCAGCGTCACGACGTCTCGGTTCTTTTATTATCGTCACAGGGAAGCGAGCAATGAAACGGATGCACCAGGAACACGTCGGTCACTCGGTCACTCGTAGTGCACGCGGCTACTGTACGCTAATATTAGCGTGGCAACATGGTAACCGCGCATCGAGCTTATTCCTGGCCGAGCAGCCAGCTGCTTGGCTAGCCAGAGTCAAGGTCACGGCATTACCAGCTAACTTGTCGTCGGAGACACAGTCGCGGATATCACGCGTGTACTACCCGCGTATGCCCGCTGGTACCGACACCCTCCGCCCACGGCCGAAACCAGACCGAGATTCATAAACGATTTGTTTTCTAAACGTCGTTCATCGCGACGGTCCACGATTTTCCCTATCGCCTAGCTTGTTTTCCACCGAGATCACATGGGGACGAGATAAAAATAATCCGAGACGAAATTACTGTCCGGTCTTGTGACTCGCCGTTATCGCCTCGTGTTTATACCGAGTCTCCGCGAATCCGTTAGCATTCCGGTCATATCCGCGAAACCGTCCGAAAACTAACGTGGAAATTTATATCGAGACAGTCGGTGAAAGGGTGAAAGCATCGACCTTGGCCTTCGGTCGCAGGCTTCGTCGCCCGAAGCGAATACAGCATTCGCGAGAACGTCTCGTTGCTCTCGCTAGCCCACTTCGGCCTGGGCTGTATGTGGAGCGGGCACGGTAAAAGTGACAAGGCATTAAGCGATCCCCGGCGTTACGTGCCCGGTTATGGGGTATCGGTCTCCTTATACTTCATTTATTCTAAGCCCGAGCGCCTAGTAACCTAAGGCCAAGGTAGTGAGCACGTTACTTTCTCCGATTATGTCAATTCCTGGCAACGGCGCGGCGTTTTCTTCGTTGCTGTTACGAAATCACCGCGAGCTCACGACGGATCTACTACTCGCCGCTGCTACTCGGCCAGGTTCCGAGTTATAATTTCGAGTTTGATTTCATTCTTCTATGAATACCCGCGGATATTCAGATGTTTGAGGATCAATCTTATCTGTTTACATTCCTGTGCTCCGAGATGGAGAGCTCCGAGCCAGAAACCACTCTGGAGCGATAAACGCTAGGCTTTTTAATATGTCAATATATATTATAGTCAGCCGAGTCGTTATTAGGACAGGTGTCACAGGTGCATCCTGAAACGTGTGCTAAAATTAATCGTACCCTTCGAGATCTATTAAAAGTAATTCTTACATATTTTTCCGTCGACTTGCAAAATCAAATTGTTGATCGAGTAAGAATTAGGACATCTGTTCTATTAAGCATCTAGCCTTCGAGATTTTTTACTCCAGTCTATCATGATCTTAAGTGGTGCACGCAACTACTCAAAGAGAAAGTTTTCAAGGTGATAATGCGTTCTGTACATCATACGTGTATACAGGCTGCAGCAAAGTTTCTCTATTTAAATTCGCTAGCCGCGGTTTTATTTACCCGGTGCATTCGAGTGCGAACGATTTCCTAATTTCGCGATGGGAGAAGAAGAAGAAGAGGGTTCGGCTCGAACGGACTCGTTGGCCAATCCTCGAATCATCGTCTTAGGTCGTAACGAGTAATTTGTCTTATTTTTCTGCGCCGCAGATTACGCGCTGAGGTTTTTCGATGATAGCGTCCGAGCATCGCCACGGTAATTGGTTCTCTTATCTGCAACGCGACGAACTAACCGATCGAAATTGCCATTACACAAAAGCAAATTACACCTCGACTATGTTAAAATTATACAAAAAATAGTACGATCCGTTGAACGCGAGGAACTCCGTCCGTTTTAATTTGTTCCGTGCCCGCGGCCAACGCGGAGATTGAATAAGGCACGAGCGACATTTTCGGAGTCGCTTAATCTCCTTTATTATCTTTTAATGACAGGCCGCGCGAAGCAATTTGCGTATCGGGGTTGTCCCGTAATCGCGTTAATTGCAACGGTTCCCCGCTATTACACGTTGCAGTTTTCTTCCCTCTTCGAAGTCGAAATAATTTTCTTTTATATAACAATATCCATCGGGCGAGATTCGAGTCTCGGTCTAGGAATCTGGTAGGAGGGAAAGGAAGAGTTCCAGTTTCGCGTATCCAAGCGGCCGTAAAAATATAGGCTAAGTGTGCGCGGCTCATGATCCCGGTACACGTAGGTACACGTAGTTACGAAGAAACGAGAGTGAATGAGCGTAAGCGAAGCGCTCGTTTGGCCTCGTAATGAAAGTGAAATCGAGGGCGCCAGAGTGCTTGCTCGGCTCTTCGCTTCGCTTGTGCCCCACCATACTACTTACTTAGTTAGCGACGAGAGTTTACTTTGCCCGGCGAAATTCAACTCGTCATTTTTTTTTTTTAACGTTCGTACACATTGTTATCGGGAGTTTCGGCCGATTAATTTTTCCGCCGCGGGGTCATCGAAAATTTTTCCACCGAGGACAAACAATTATCGACTCGATAAAACAATGAACGGGAGTTATCGTTTGGGAAGCGCGAAACGTGTCGGTGACGTTTTATCGCGGGGAACCTGAAGATCGCGATGGGTCCGGGTATCCGTGATTTATTTTTCGGTAGGAGGACGGGGGGTTAAATCGCGGCGAGGAAGAGCGAAGGGTACAGACAAGGTGTTGGCTATCCGCGCAAACTTTCACTTTTTTCGTCTCTTCACCCCTCCTTTGGCATGCTTCGTAAAAAGCGCCATCGCGGTACCACGTCGCCATTGGTACATTTTCGTTGGAACTCCTCGTTCATTGGGTTTCCCTTCCATTCCCGGCACTCTTTTCCCTTCTCTCTTTCACTTTTATCGCCGCTCGGCTCCGTCTCTGTTTACGCTCCTCGCTCGTTCTCTCCCTCGTCGATCCTCTTCCTTCCCTTTCACTCTCCGAGAATCCTCTCTCTTTCTTCGATTCTCGCCCGTAGAGCGTGCCTCCTCGCCTCTCGTATCCGACGATATCGCGCCGATATCCCCCTCCAGCAACCCTCGACACTTCTGGGCACGGCAGGAGTCCTTATGTAACTGACACCATTCCGCTAGAGTAACCGGGACAAAATGCTTCTGATATGGCCCGGCACGCCGGGACGGAAGACAGTAACCGCGGAAAATCGAGTCGCCAAAACAAACATCTGGGTATTTCCCTTCGACCGCAAAAGATCTGTTTAAATATAAAAATGAAACGTGGGTAGGTCAATATGTACGTAGGCTAGGCGTCGCGCGATCACGATGTTTAAAGATGTTCCATCGGGCGTTGAAACAAATCGGCGCGATCGAAAAACCGGCTAAGGGGAGAGGACGCGGATCGGTTTCGTACCCGCGAATCTGGAGCGGATTCGACGGTCGTCCGTTCTATTGTAGTCGCCCTCAAGAATTCCGCTTTTGCAATCTTCCCAGGCCCGATTGTGGCTGAACGGCAATCGACGCTTCAGCAGGACGGCCGACAAAAGTTCGCGAAACAATGAGTCGCGAACACCGGCGGGGATCCTTGCGAAATTGATCCAGATATTCCTCCGTTCTAATCGTGTCCCATCGGGAACACCGTGAGACTCGTTTCCTTATAATTAGACCGAAGATTCTTATGCAAAATAACATATTTAAGGTTCGCTCGTTTAAGCTTCGGAATATACATCTAGAATAGCAATAATGAAATTTCGTTAATCAATAGTGGATTTTCCACTGTGTATTAATAGATATACTCTAACGAAATAATGGAATTAGCACAGGATTTGATATTATAATTTCAACATCTCCTTATTGCAGTTTTCGTATCTCGTATATGATTCATTTTTCTCATCAAAATTTCTTATTTCGTTCCTCTCTGTAGCATCTCTATTTCTGTCTACTTTTTATTTTTATAATGTACCGTTTCTAATATCTCTTGCCCCCTCATACATTTTGCTCCTCATTTTCGGCATTATGCTCTGCTAATTCTTAACCATTTCCTCATCAATCCTGTTCTTTTTTATTCTCCATTTAATATCTCAATCACGTTTATTCGATATTCGTCTCTATCTACATGTTTCTCGATACCGGTAAAATATTCAATGTATTCATCACTATCATTTTCATCTATCATTTATCTATCTATATTTCTCTCATATTTGAAATGTCATTTGAAATTGATCATCAAATCTATCGTTTTGTCGTAAATTTATCATCGTATCTATCATTTTATAAATTTTTGCCAGAGATCGTACGGTTCATACAACCTGAAATATCATTGAAGCATCGAAATATTCATTCCATTTATGATATACTCCGTTATCTGGTCGACGCAGTTGGCTCGCGATTTCGCAGCGGAACCGATCTGAAAATCTTGCTTATCGCGCGTTCGCTCGAGTGATTTCGATGCGCGTCGTGTCATTATCAACGATTTCTATGCCGCTGGAATATACATATGTAGGCACGCACCCGTCGTGCGAATCGCACCGTTCTGGCCAGCTCCATTGTGCTCGATAATGCGCGATGAATATTCACGTGTAAAAGGTTAATCGTATTGCAATTAATATCGCGCATCGTTCGACGAATCTCGTCGCGGCACGAACCAGCATCGCTGTCTATCGACCGGTTATTGCTCGTTTTGTAATTAGGCCGTTTCCCTTCGCGAAGATCTTTTTCGGGTCCAGCACGCGCCTCGATTTATCGTCGCCAGATGAATAATCGCCGGATTATTATTTATCGTTGCTCGCCCGGCCACGTTCGCCGCTTTTGTCCGGCCGACTTTGTAATTAATCGATATCGAAAGCGTGATATGTTTTACGCATAATCGAGCCAGTGTGACGATCGCGGTGACGACGGGCACAGCAGAGGCGACGCGCTTAGCAAGGCGGTGGGGACGAAGTGAAAGTGAGTCGAGTATTGTTTAGGAAGCCTCGACGCCGCAGTGATTCTCAGCTTCTCACTCATCCCCCCTGCTCCACCCCCCCGCTTGCGTTCCTCGGATTCGCGTAAAAAAGTAATTGTAAAACTATTTTTATCTCTCGAGTCTCATTTTTTCCTATCGACGTTCTCGCTGACTCGATCTCGTATCGACGTTGTCGCCGAGATTTGAAGAGAAAAGCCTAACATTTCGATTTATTACGATGTTGATTTTATTCAATTAATTAATAAGAGATTGATGATTACAATTGGCTGGTAGAGGTTCTGGCATTTGAATCTCGAACGGTCGACGTTGGTATTACGCGGCGTCTAAGCTGCCAATGAGTGGCTTACATAACTTCTGATGCACTCCCAGGTTCACAATGAAATTCGCTTTTGGCGATACAACTTTCATTTCGATAGATCGTTTCGCACGGCGACGCGCGCGCGTCTCTTCGGAAACCCGCGACGCACCTCCCGGCTAGGTTTTATCGTTTTCGGGGCGAGTCAATCGGCGATGAAACAAGGAACGAATTCGAATAGCCCGAAGGCGATTTCGACGCCGATACTTTCTTGCACTCCGTGGGATTTCCTTCGAGCGTAACTCGCTCGTGACCTTCGCCGGGGTCCATTGTCATTCATTAATTATGCAACGGAGATCGCGTGACATCAGCGACGATTCACCGGGGATTCCTATTAATTTTCCTCAAGCATTTCCATGAAGATTATTTCCATTTCGGACCGCGCCGTCATAACAGACAATATTTTCCTTGGTCTCCATTATCCGGCGGCCGAGTAGCGCCTCGCGATTCGATGACGCACCGCGGACTGGCTCGAACCACTTCGCGTAAAACTAACAGTGGTAACGCACGCGAAACCACCGGTTCGTTCGCACTCGCGGAAAATAGTCGATCGTGTCCGATGTTTCGCAACGGACAATCGGCAAACGTCAACGTCGCGTTACTTCTTTCTTCTTCTTTCTCTTTTTTTCCCAAACTTGCATCAACGCGACTAATCGGACGGGTCGAACGTGCAGAGGTTAACGAACCTACGCGCCTTCTAAATTACGCCTCGATTCATAATTGATCATTTCGACACTTCCATTCATAAAAAGGAAACCGCGTGCACCCAATTCAAATGAACGTTGCTGCTGCACGCTCCGGCCGAAACGAGTCGCGGCCGTGTAGAAAACAGAGAGAAAGAAAAAAAAAAAGATAACGACGAGGAAACCGGGGATTCCGTTTTCAGGGGGACCGTGATGTTTTATTCATATGCCGTCGACACGTGCGAACCAAAACCGCTGGAATACGCTCGATGGCGTGTAATATCATCCCGATATAGGGATGATCTCCGGTCGGTGTCGAACACCCAGTGCTTACCTGATTTTATCAGTCAATTACCTATCAGTTGTTCGTTTCCATCATGCAACTTACCTGGTAAAAAATATTTTTCACACGTCCGTTCAATATAAAAAACTATTTGCCACTGATAGTGATAGCGAGTTTTGGAATTAATAATATTAAATGAACTAGCTTTAAATAAATTTAGATTAGACGGCAGACGGTAGACAAGCCCAATAAACATTAGATTCCCCAAGGAAGTGATTTAGTTTCCATTAGAAAAAAATAATTAATTATTATTTTAATATTTTTT
>SHCU01000058.1:0-11277 GCA_004307685.1 Ceratina australensis | reverse complement strand
TTAGAAAAAAATAATTAATTATTATTTTAATATTTTTTCTATTAAATTATTATTTAATTTTAAATAAATTTCCTTACACATTTGTTTTTCTTTCAAAATGAAGTGATTTTGACCGCTTTTGAGCAATATAGGTATAAGTTTCAGTCTTTCTAGCGTTAAAATAGCTTCAAATCTAGTTCAGTTATATCTAGTTCTATTGCATATTTTACGTCGATGGATTTGTGTTACATTTCGAGGGATGATATTGATTGCTCCCAACACTCCATTTCACCCAGTTAATTCCAAAAATGCTTTTTAATTAGAATCGCTAATTATCACTTAAAATTCTTCTATAGTAATTTATTTTGTAATAAGCCCTGGCAGAAATACATTTCGATTTGTCACAGTTGGCAAATTGCTCGGCACGTTTCGATAAAGTCATTAAACAAGCGATTATACTTGAGATACTTCTCATTGTCTCGTTACGCGAACTCAGTTTATTCATTGCTCCTGCATTGTGCATATCTCTACGAAGACGGTTCGTTCAAAGCTCTGTTCGATGACCGTGGCCAGCCGATATCTCGAGTTTCTCGTGGAAGTACATAGTGCAGGGACCGGGCAGTACCTCTGCCTTAGCTCGTCGCGTGTTCTTCCGAGCCGGGTTCAACGACCGGGCTTGGCTAGCTAGGAATTTGGTGCAGGTGAGGCCCAATGAGGAACGCCTCTCTCTGTCGGCGGGGGCCTGCAGGGGGATCATGTCTGCTTGTTTGCTTGTCTTGCTGTATGCTCTTGCAGGCCAACGACCCAACGACGTCGCACGCTACCGGACCCTCGACTTACTAAAATAGTTGCCGCTTCCATCATTTTCACGCTGCCTAAGAACGTGACGACGACTCGGATTCATAAATCCAGTCCCAGCGGAAATTAACCAGAGCATTTTTCATATCAATTAAAACCCGTTCGAATATGTAGCCTCACGTTTTCGGTAATAATAGAGATCTCTCGTACGTCCGTACCGGCTTGAAAAATTTAGGCGAGCAACGCCGTCGAAGACAGGTTGCTCCGACTTTTCGGTAAATCCTTTGTTTGAGCAGCGAGTAGAACTGGAACCGGTGGTCCGTTTTGAAGCCGCGTAGGCAAAGGGTCGACGATCCCGGTTCCAGCCGCGCATCGGAATCGTCTTCTAAAAAAGGTCCGACCCGGTTTTCCAGGAAACCAATAAAGGTCCGCGCGGCAATAACAGGGGCGATAGAGAAGAAGAGGGCTCTAATCGATGGCAAAGAATACTGCCAGATAGTTTTCGTGCGTCGCGTCCATCTGGCCGCGGGCCAATCCGCTCGCGCGCATAAATAAACGGGGTCGGTAAACATTCGTGTACCTGCACGCGCGTGCAGGTGAAAAAGTTTGGCTTTCTTTAGAGCACCGACGAACGAGCCCCTGCGATATCATTTTTTCCCGAACTGCGTCTCACGAAATGGATAATGCGAAAGGCAGAAGTCGTTGGCTCCTGCAGACTCGAGACGAATTCTCCGGGCTCGCGTAAAGTCACTGTTTCGAGAACGAGGAAATCGTATCTGGAGCTGTTAGCTACGCGGTTCTCTTTCTCGGGTTTGATAATAGCCGACGCGAGAGACCGCGCAGAAGCTGACGTTTCTGCACGTCCGAGTCACGTTTTCGTACATGTGCGTTCACGATCGTTCAGAATGGATCGGCTCGCTAACTCGGATCGCAGATATTTTTCCGCCGCGTTTCTTTTATTAGATATCTGTGCCGCCTTTTAACTAAGGTTATCGAACGTGTACACCGTTCGATTATCGTCTGCAGGGCACTGATCAATTTAAAGCGAACGCGCGCCACTGATCGCGTGCGTTGTATCAATAAAAATACGCTTCCGCATGCTGCGATTCCTCCCAGGAATCGACGCGTATTTTTACACGGTTTCCTGACCTATGGTAACGATCACGATTTACGCTCGCGCGAAAAAAAGATAGCCCGCCGGTCTTTTTCGCAGCTAAATATATCCGGTTCCGTGAATTTAAAGAGAACTCTCGCGTTTCACTCCCTCGCGCGGTTTTTTTTCCCAACCGAAGAGTGCAAGGGAAAAGAGGTAATTAAATATCTCGGTTCTGTCTTAATTAATTTGTTCTTCCAATTAAAATGCCACTTAACTCTGATACGTATTAATAGCAATAAACCGGTGACTGTTCTCCGCTGAGAGTCTCGAGTACGAGCGATAAAACTTGACGGCAGGTGCAACGAATATAAGGAACGATTTTATCTTGTTAATTGTCACGACCGGTGCGATCCGCGGGTACCTGATTTATAGTTCGCGCGACATTTTCCCTCTGACAATCTGGCATGGGTCAAATTACTGTGCCGGTTGCCAAAAAGACGGGTACGCGTGTCGGTGACGTAAGATCCGATGAGAATCGATGCTCCTCGTGCGGCAACAGGAAACCGAGTAGCCGGTTGCAGAAGCAGCGGGGTCGGTCGGGTCTTTGTTCGAACCATCGTCCGTAGGACGCAACCGTAAGCCCGTAGGTCAGTAACGCCGATTGCGAAAATCCGCTTCTGCTCACCCAACTGACTGACTGACTGACTAACGGGCTGATTAGCCGTGGCTGACTCGGGCCGCCTGTTTGGCGTAGGCCGGTACATACGGACCGCCGGGAGCCAAGCAAGGTCAGGGTTTCGCGAAACAGCTGTTAGGGCTAAACCCGACTCACATACGAGATCGCGAAATTTCACGCAGCTCCTGGTCCTCCGTAATCCCAGTTTGGCAGAACTTAACCCTCTGCACTCGACAGATGATTATTTGCCAGGGAAGTAATTATTGCTCAAATTAAATTTAATTATTATAAGATTTGTGTATATATTAGTTTTTTAATTACCGAAGGAAAATAAATCGATAGCAATTTTATTTTATAATTGTTCTGTACATTACTATATAGAGTTTAATCGTCTCGAGTGAAAAGTGCAGAGTTAATACTTGTTTTTCACGATTCACATCCACTTTCATAATTTGTACTTAATTGTTTTACTATCATAGCACATATCATATGGAAATTTACAAATCATATATGCATGTCATAAATGAGCAACTCAGAATTGAAATCAGCCTAATGGACTTTGTGATCTTAAGGAATGTCGCATGTTCTGATAGTCTCAGCGTTCTCGTTCAGATCGAGAGCTTTCGTTCGCGCAATCGCGTGATCGGATCTGAATGAAATGGGGATCTTTTCGTATAGGTCGCGTGCGATCCTTCCTCCTACAAGATTACGACACGCGGCCGGCCTTGGCGACTCGAGGGAGAAAAAGCGCGCTTGATCGTGACCTTTGGCGCGAGCCGCTACCATTCGAACGTAAACGCACGCGCGTGTGCATGCGTGCGCACGGGTGCCTCGCGCGTTGCGTGTCACGGAGTAAATTCGATTGCGTAACAAACGTTATGCAGCGTTGCGTGGAGCCAGCGGAGCTCGCGTGTACATATGTACGCGTACGTTCGTGCCCTGGTCAACGCGCAGCATCCTGCGCTACATCCTTGATCAATCATCTTGCAGCGCAGTTATTTAAATGACGCGATTGAATGAATTTCTAAATAGTAGCGTTATACGATGCACTCGGATTATTTTCGAGACGCAGGCTATTATACCGATTCGTTCTTGCGAGGATTAAATGCAAATCGATGAGTCATTAAAAGTCATTTGAAATAATTGATCGTTCTTTTGTTAAATTTACTTGAATACTAAATTAATTTTATACAATGTCGAGTCATTTTTTAACACAGTTATCAGTGTTGTATTAATAGAATGTAAGAGGATTTAAATGCAAATATAAACATAAAAATAAGCTGAAAATAAAACGATAATACGATTTGTTCATATAAAACATTTAATTAGAATAGTGAATATTGTATCAGATGACGATCGTTATTGATTCACGTTGCGCCTTAAAGTCTCTCCTGTCTCGACGAACGAAGCGATTAAAAATCGAGTCTCGATAAGAACATTGGCATATCGATGTGCTTCAGGTGTTTTTCACGCGTAAAAATAAACGTCGGAGGATGCAAATTTAGAGGACGCGTACGTTACGGCATCTGTCTTGTTCGATTGATCACCTTCCGCTCCGGTTTTAGGTGTCGCTCCGATATTTTTGTAGGAGACCTTCGAAAAGACTTCGTCGGAACGGGAAGCTCGTCGGCTTATCACCTCTACATTCGAAACCGGTGTACCTGTCCTAGAATTTGTCGAATCTCACTTTTAGACGACTTTCATAAAAGTCGGCACCGCGAATAATCGTGACGGTTTTGAATTGTAGATACCAGTCGCATCGCACGATTTCCGAAGAAATACTTGCGAGCCGGTGTCCCCAGAGATCGAATCCAGATGGACTCGAATCGAATTCGCCCTAGCTTAAATTTTTTACATATAATTCACATTGTAACTCGAATCTTGGTAAAACCCCAGATTGCATCTGATCAGATTTTGTAGTCTCGCGATCGGGGACTGCCAGTTTTCCGGATGCTGGCCGCTGCTTTTTCAAACGGGGACGCGAAAAGGCGTCGGTATCGGCCGCCGTTTGTCACTCGCCGGGGAGGGAAAAATGCGTAGGAAATTAAGGCGTGGTACGCACAATCGTGTGGTAAATTCTCACGCCGAATGACCGCCTAGCACCGCTTATTCGTGTGAGCGCTTGAACGTGTATCGGCTCGCGATGTAGGCGGCATTAGGTGTGGAACGGGGGCGAGAAGAAGGTCTCTCTCGTAGTTCGAAAGTAAAATCTATTTATCCGTACAGAAAGGAAGCGATAAAAAGCAGAACTAAATCTTCTTTTATCGAAACCGAATTCATTTAGGCTTGTTCCTCCTCCTGGTCTGGTTCTCGAATACACGGGCGACGGGTTCTAGCGCTGAGTAACTGGTAACGGGAGTTTCGGCCTGGCCAAGACTCGCTCCAGTGCTCGTGCCCGTCGAGGTAAGGATGTTTCTCGACGATCGCGGCTATAGCGCTACCGGCGGTGATGCAACAGCTAGCGGGCCTCGAGAAAAAAAGTTCACGTGTGAAAAGAAATCTGTGATACCGATACGTCGCGTAATGTGATTGATCATTAGAAAGAAAGAAACACCGCGTGTAAATAAACGCGTAGCTTCTTCTACTTCTTGCGAACTTTCGCATCACGATTTTTCTAATCGATTCAGTATCAATGGATTGTTGTTATTTTCCCGGGTAGAAAAATCGTTAGCAAAGACAGAGCGCTCGGTCGACTTAAGAGTTGCGACACTGGGTAGCGGTCCAGCTTCGTCCAAACTAGCTGGGAACCGAGAGAAAGGTGTAGCGGAGACTAGGATTAACCGAGAACGGCCAGTAGAATGACATCCAGCTCGCTCGTAACTCGCTAGCCAGCGTTCGTTGTGGTCGACGCGCGGTTCTCTTGTTTTGTAAATCAACATCGCGTCACGTTTGTTGCGTCCGTCACCCCTTCTCGCTCGACTCGAGGCAGAGAATCATTTCTACGCAAAATGTAATACATTAAATCGGTTAGAAAAACAGATTTTACGTATAGACTTTTATTTCGGGTGCTGGGTATTAGGTTGCAGAATTGTTTCTTATTACGAGGAAATTCAGACAGCTTCCAAATCATCTTAAACGCTTTAGATAAAACGTATCGCATTAAGCCGTAGGTATTGTAGGCCAGGATTGTTTTATCGAGTCCCATGAACGAGGGGGTCTTGTGAATCAGATATCGGGGAGTGATAGCAGAGAGTACCGTGTTCTGTAGGTCGAAGTCCGAAATAGACGAACGGTCGCCGAGAGAAAACACGCGTAGTCCGCTTTTCTATTCTGCGTTCCGTACTCGTCGTAATCGTCGTCGTCGTCGTCGTCTAAGCGGCCGGCCTTGATCCTTGGCGCTGGAGCTGCCCGGAGCCGAGCTACTCGCTACTTTCACTAAGTACTCTATCCTGTCCTGTCCTGTCCTATCCCGACCGCGTACTTACGTATCTACATCGTGCATTATGCCTCGCTTACCTAGTCCGAGCTTAGAACCGGGTTCTCAACCGGTCCTCACCTATCCTATTCTCTTCTCCGCCTAGCGTCACCGTTATCTCGACAGATTCCACCAGATAACCGGGTGACATTTGCCTTTCTTTTCTTTTTATAGATCAAAGTCCTACGCGCACGTTTTTCCTTTGTCTCGAAATTTTTTCACACGTAACCGTCGTGAATATCAAAATCCTCTGATCCGGAGTAAGATAATTAATAAACGAGTAAGCGCGACGCGTCTCCTGACGGAAAGTGAAATAGGCGTACCGTGTCGCGTAAGGGGAACAGCCCCCGTGTTGGTCAGACGTTTGGCGCGGCTCGGATCAGCTCGCCGTCGATTGTTCGTAAGTTTCGCGAATAAACGTACGAAAGGGTTCTCTCGGGTGTCGCAACGGGTCGTAACGATTAATCTCGAGCCGTACCGATTGGAGCCCGTAAAAAAAAACTACGGGCGCCCGCAGAGTTGAGCACCGCTTGTACGTTTCTAGGTTACACGCGCAGCGAGCCGAGTTTCACTTTTTCAGCGTTCGACGCCACGCTCCGCGACCATCGGGAGGTTGATCGGACTCGTCTAGCGTCTCGCCGCTACGCACGCGAGTTTACCGAACGAATTCCGGTATGTAATCGTTTCCCGGAGATTTTTACCTAACCCGGTGCCGTTCAATTATCTCCGTCGTCGCCGCGGCATCGCGTAGGAAACCGTGGCTCGTTTCGACCTCGGATTTCGCTCATCCTCCAATTTAGATTTATCGCCGGGGCTCGCTACACCCGTAAGGCTATACCCGGTTCAAACTGAGCGTCGGCCGATGTAAAATTAGTCCTCCGAGATCGGTATCTATCGGTCGTTCCGATTTTCAATTACGTCTTCCAGCTCGTCCGATCTAACGCTTATCCCTTTCTCCTCTCCCCACCGGGGCTCCTCCTCTCCTACCAGCGGCGGTTCCTCCGCGACTTTTGGATTCCTCGTGGATGCCCGATAGACGACGCAGGCACGCACACGTAGCGAACGTTCGGTGAAACTCGGCGGGGCGACACGAGGATTGAATACGGGAAGAGGCGGGAACTTTCGTTTTTGAAAGAGCCGCGACGGCCTCGAACTCGTAGCTCCTTTAAATACCATGCAGCCTAATTTTTGCGCCCTCGGCGAAACTTTTCCATGATTCATATCAACGATCACGGGTTAGGTACTTAAGAACGTGTTAACGATAGACGATCGTTAGATCATTCCTCTATACACATTCCAGTCGTTCCGTAAAATTTATAATCATCGCCGTATCCGATGTTTCTCGCTCGTAAATCTTCACCGTTAATTCGTGCCACGTTACCTAACATTCGCCGGCGGAGATTGAAAAGAAAAAATAAATGATCGACTCCGCCGATTTGAGGCGACCGGGTGAAAAAGTTCACCGAAACACAATGTACGACACCCCGCGATAAAATGTTCCCGACGGTCTTTCGGACGTTTTTGTCGGATATCATATTATACCGCCTCGATTGGAAACAGGTATCGGCGTTGAAAATGGACAGACAAGCGTGTGGAAGAAACGGATTCACGAGGCCACGGGCTTATAACCCGTTTTCAATGAAACGGCCTGAGAATTGTATCCCGGCGACGGCAGCCGTGTTCAGTACTTTCAGACCACCTGTTGCTCTCGGGCAAGAATCCCACAGAAAGCGTCGTCACAGGCGAGTCACGTCGAAGCCCGGAGTAGATACCACCCGAGCCCTTTCCCCATTCAGATCGGGCGACACGTGTTCCGTGCGAGAGTTCCCTAGCTCGTCCCTCTGCCCGATGGCCCTCGACGAAATTGTTGAACTTTCTCCGCGAGGACGACTCGACGCGCTGCCGTGTGTCGCGAAGCGGGCCCACGTGGTAGTTCGCCGCTGCCGCTAAGCCAGGTACGAAAATAACCCGGCGGAAGCGAGCCAACGAGAAGGAAAGTGAAACTCCTTCTGTATGTACGTCGCACGTAAGCCCCCCCGGGTATATAGCGCATCCATCTTATGTACGCTAATTGTATGTACGTGGCTCATTAGGTATGATCGGCGACCGCCACTATTTTTAGGCTTCCGCCCCTACCAGAGCCATCAGCCGCTCGCTCGCTCCGGTTATATTGTCTCGGGTACAACGGTGAAGTAATCGCCGGAGCATGGGAATAATTGCCGGCGTGTTTCTCATCCTGCGCGAATACCCGAGCGCGGCGTCCTCTTCGTGACGGAAGCGAATCTTCTCCCTTCTTGATGCAAATTACGTAACCAGACCCACTGACACGCATTCGCTCTCAGATTTCTTCTCTCGTTTCTCCCGGAGAGGACTTTCGATTTCGAACAGTAATTCGTGCAGGAATCAAACGTTGATCGATCTTCTTTTTTTTCGAGAATCGTGTACGACGTTTTTCTGAGCTGCACGCTTTCCATTCCTGGTTCCAGGAATCAGAAACTTTGAGACTGGAAAGATGCTTAGCCTGTGTCAATATTACCAGCGCAAACAGCCTGTTCTAAAAGTCGTTTAGTTCTACCAATAAGCGTTCCCCATGCAATTTCCAGCGGGCGTCGTCGTGCGTTTTAACCCTTTCGAACGACGGATATATCCGTCTTCCACATGAAAATTCGTGCAGTCGATCGCCGGATATATCCGACGTACGTTGATATTTTATTATTTTATTGAACATAGTCCTTGCCTTGCGGCTTCGGACGAACTATCGGCTTCTCCTCTTTACATTTGTACAGTTTAATATCTTACATAAACTTATCCTTAAAACATAAAAAAACAACGTAAAACATAAACTCAAACTTGCACTTGAACATTTAAACTAACATAATATTCATAATATTCTTAATCTTTTCAACAAAAAACAAAAATAAACTCAATATCTCTCTTTATTAACTATTACTGACCTATTACCTATTCATAACTTATACCCTATTCTAATAATCTAACCCTTAGCTTAAATTCTAAAAAATGTGGAACGCTTCACGATTTTGCGTGTCATCCTTGCGCAGGGGCCATGCTAATCTTCTCTGTATCGTTCCAATTTTAGTATATGTACTGCCGGAACAAGTACCCGACGTACGTTAATATAAATAATTACGATAATAATATAAAGATAACAATTATTATATATAAACATAATAAGAATAATATAATAAATTAATGTGAATAATAAGAATATAAATTAATATACATTTTAATCTATGTACATCACTTTGATCGGGAGGTCCGATTCAAGAGTATTGCTAAGGCGGACCGAACTGCTGAAACGGTTAATCTCTCAATTGGTACGACAGTTTCGTTTCGGGTTGTATCAGAAACACCCGCGGAATGTCATCTCGGATATGTAATGGTCGCGGGGCGCATCATCGTCCACGTAACGCGGTTACGATCGGCTGGACTCGTCGCCGATGTTGTCACTTTCCCCTGAGCGAGCGAGCACGAACCGCTTCCCGGAGCCGAAGTGTGTCAGCGGGTCTAGCGAGTGCAAATAAAATGCGATCGCTTTCGTGTTGCCTGTGCACGTTGGTTTGCGTTTATACCCACGTTGCGTAACGACCGTATCTACGGGGCTCGGGTAAACGATTTCGGGCTGAGAAAAGGAGCCGGGATTTTTGTGCCGGCGCAAAAATCCTCCGGCCGAGGAAATTTGCGTAACGACGTCATGCTCCGGTGTTCGGCGATTTTGCACGGGATTCAACGCAACGCACTGGAGTGCTTCTTGAATCATTTTTTCGAATCATTATGAGAACGAGCGAAGAGGGTTTCAGGCAATAATTAATTCACGTGAACGATGTATTCGAAGTTCGTTGAGTTATCACGAGAGTCGTGGATTGAATTTTGTTACGAATAATTATTACATTGGGAATAAGTGAAACAAAAATAATGAATGCATGCGAACGAGTAATTGGTATCAGTTTGGAATGTACTTGCAGTTCATTGATTTTGCATGAGAGTCGTGAGACAAATCTATCATGCGTTGACCGTTCGAGTATTTCTTCGGCGCAATGATGAAAAGAAAAATGGAAATGAAAATAACGGAAGGATCGAGTGGTAGCAGTCTAGTTCACAGGTAGACTAGCAAGGGTCGGATGTGACTTCTTACGTCAGATTCTAAATACGTTCCCCGGTTGTCTTTCCACCAGGGAACTGGTCTCGCAGCTTTTCTATGCTTCTAGAGTAAGTACAAAGATACGTGCTCGAGGGAGTAATCAACGACTGCGTAAAAACGGACTATTGATAAGCGGTGGAAATCGTGAATGACGAGTGTTTACGATTCGCTGCTCGCGAGATCTTTGCCAATAACATTTACGTTTCAGGGTAGGTTGAGGTCCGCGAAAGAAATTAGCGAGTGTGGTAACGCGCTGTGTACCCAGCGTGGAAAAAAAAGAGGAACGTGCACTGACGCACGGCGAAAACGTATTTCTCGAGAATTTTCCATCTTTGCGGCTACCCAGCATGATTCTCTATTTTTATTCCCCGTTCTAACCATCGAGAAAGGTAGCCATGAAGAACTCAGGATCGGTTTTGCTCGTTTACATCAAATCAATGCCTGGTTGATCTAAATCCACTTTAACAACGGGCCTGGAATAACGGGTCCGGTTGGTTGTTTGGGTTGAAAACGGAGCCCTTTTCCTATCGTAGAATACCCCTCCCCCGGTACACGTGCAGTCGAGCCCGGTTTTAAGAAGCGAAGTGTCTGCTCTCTACGGTGAAGGCAATCACTGTGACTTGGCTTGGCAACGTTCACGATCCGTGACGCTCCGTGACTCGGGATCTAGGCCGATTGTATAATGCCGCGAACGTTTCACTAAAATCGTTAAATAACAGCCTACTTTAGTTGGATCGCTCTGGTCGCTCTCTGCTCGCTTGCCTTGCTTCGCCCTGCCTTGCCTTGCCTTGCCTAGCCTCCTCTCTCTCTCTCTTTCTCGCTCTATCCACCGGTTCGCTGATCTTAGTCATCGTCCATCGGCTCTCACTATCCTTATTGTCGAATAAATTGATTTTCGCTTTCGGTATGCACGCCTCGTCGCGCTTCCACTTTGGACACGGTACAGGATTTCGCGCCTAGCTTAATAGATTTTCTACGAGCTTTCGGTTTCTCCTGATTTTGGCCAAGTCAACCAGAACGTTTCGAATATAAAAGGATATTTCGATTTCTTTAATTTTCGACATTAATATTAAATTAGATTGACATTTCTTATATTTAACCTCTTAGGTACGGCAGAATTTTACGCGAATTGTGTAAATGCAATGAGTAACAGA
>SHCU01000057.1:419399-441290 GCA_004307685.1 Ceratina australensis | reverse complement strand
GCAAGTGCATCGTAAGTGGCCTTTATTTCGAGAGAAAATATTATCGCAACATCGGGCCGCGCTCACGAATAATACATACATGCCGCAGTTCCTCCCGTCCCTTTAAATAATATTTCGCCCCGGCAACCGACTCGCCCGTAGAAACGTATCACCGCTCTATTCGTTCCTAGTTTGCCCGACGTGAAAGACTGTCCAACGGTATTCATAGAATTATGTCCGGCGACAATTACCAGAATGGAAAGGAGCATTGTAGGAAAATCAAACGACGATTTCGGAGATCCTCCTTCTACTCCTCCTCCTTCCAACGATAATGCGTAGGACGCGTTGCACGCGATCTTTTACAAATGCGAATTTTATCTCTGATCTGGGCCGATTCTCGGACGGACGGTTCGCCCTTTGAGCGCCGGTGCTCTGCGCTGACTCTATTGTCAGCTCCTGGGTCAACGGGATTGGCATTGTCCCCGGTCCACTCCGGGAATAGATGTTTTGGTTTCTCTGAATGTAGGCACCTTCGAGTGGCTACTCGATCGTTTTTCTTTCGAGATTTCCCAATCCCAGTCTCCACCTCCTCGTCCCACCCATTGTCTACCGACGTTCCTGTGTTCTTTCCCGGATTGCGGTCGGGAGAAAGGACACCGGTGGTTGAAGACGAATCGACAGTGTCACCCGAACAGTGTCAATGAATTATTACACCACGTGGTCACCTCGATCTGGTCGATTTATCTGGATCGGACTTTTTAGGATCTGTTATGAGGATCGTAGCTTTTGTGGATCTCTTGTGGGGCGTCGATCTTTTGTAAGCTCGCTGGCATTGTGTGTACTCGAGTGTCAATGTTGATTTATAGTTAACCTTGTTTGATTATTCATCGATGGTAGCGGTGTTGTGATCTTTCCATGGTCTTAGAGGTTGTAATCATTTTTTACGCGGCTCAGATCACAGATTCGTTGCCGTAGATGGAACTACTTCTGAATCCAGTTTCGAAAGATCCGTCCGAGTGCATCACGTTAGCCATTTATCACGAGCTTGTTAATTTCGTGCTATGAATCGACGCTGGGTCGACTACCAGCGTCGATCTGAATATGTTTAATAAGCGGAGAGCCTAAAATCGAACAAGGGCTTGCGAGATATAGATTGCGATCAACTGTGACCGACAGTCGTGATTAATCGCGACGATCAACCCCACGAACTTTCATCCCTCTATGTGTTCTCGTATTTTCCCGCGCATGCAATTGTAGACGATAGTTAAGAATTTACGTAGTAATGCTGCAGGGTCAATTATATTGATCCATTTTATTCCTCTAATTATTAATAATCGTGGATAAATATTTAAATGACTTGAAGAGAAATTATATACATATTCAGCATCTTCAGCATGAAATAAAAATGATAAGATGTGATTACAATACGTTAGTGCACTAAATGATAGCAGAGAAAAGGTATGATTAACGATCGCGCAACAGGTGACCGACATACGAGCGGTTGCTTTTTAAAATCGAAAGGAGTAAACTTTCGGAACATCTGTCCCTTTTCTCGTCAGGCGGAACGGGTCATTAATACCAAACTGACGACGCGTCATTGTCGAAATCCGGCCGTGAAATCCTGAGGATCTCGTTATGCGTAACCGAGTACACGGAAGTGACACAATGGCTGCGGAAGAAAAAGGTATAGGGACGAGGACGCGACGCCCCGTTTAATCTGACGGCGCACATAAATTCGCGGGAACGAGTCAGTTTCCCGAGTCGATACAAATCCCGGGTCCGCGTCCAAAGGGGTTTCGCCAGATGTTCGATCCGATCGCCGCGTGCGTCGTCGCGCCGATTCTCAGGCTTGATCCATCCAGACGATTGTATCAACGATCGACGGTACGAGCTGTTCTGACTCGGGAATTACGCTGCAATTTGACCAACGAACGTAAAACGGATCGCCGAGCGAAACGTTTAACAGGTCTTATCTCCGCGACGTTTTATTACGCCGGCGAGCGAAATAGTTCAGCTAACCCGCGCGCTTCGTAACGAGACGCATTAAAGGGTTGTACGGTGCGTGACAGGCGTTACGATTCGATTCCAACACGCGCAGACATCGCGAGGCCCCGTGGGGGGGAGAGAACGGTTTCCACCGGTGGGATACGGTAAAAAAAATTGTGCCAGGTTATGATCGGTTACGAGCCGCTGCGAACTGCAAAAGGGCGGCGTCGAGATTTTAATTCAAGAGGCGTATTTAATTGGATAAACCGCGGCGTACGATTTCGGAATGTCTGATAGAGTTTGTCTCGAACCGAGCCGGGTCCGTGCGATCGGAGAACAAATCGACGTGAATTTAGCTTCTACCTCAACCGGATGAATAATGGAGAAGATATCCCGGTTTGATCGACACTAAACGGATAGCTATAAAATTGCGGTCTTATATGGACGGTGGCACAAAATTTGCCGCCCAGTAATCACTGTCATTTTTTTTTAGGCAATTATTCCCTAAATCGAGAGTAATTATATTTTGCATTTCCGATTTATTAACCATATTGATAATTGTATTAGGATATCATAGAGTAATTATCTAAAAAAAGAAAGAGTAGAATATTCTTTCCATCCTTTTAGTTAGGATTTGAAATAGGGTCAATGTCAATTTTGATATGCTACATCTGAGGGGAAGTGTCGCAAAGAATTCCCGATAGGAAACCCTTGCTCGAGTCGCGACCAACTTCGCCCTTGAATTAAAATGGTAATAGAAATGTACGGATTTGAATTGCGAATGTCATAGCGTGCAGGCCGCGGCGGCTGAGCCCGGGATATGTATATGCTAAGCAGCGTCTTGTTTTGAATTTAGAACAGGCGCCATCTTCCCGGCGAGCGGTTTGCTCTTTGCCCCCTTCCAACGGGTAATTCGTGCGCGACCAATGGGGATGCATTCCGGAAACCACGTATATGCACCGCGTGCGCTATAACCGCGAGGCTATAGATATACATATGTACATCGGAAGCTATTTCATCGGGTAGGAACACCGAACCCTCTCGGAGGTATCCTGTGTACCTTTATTCGTGACATTCGGTAGCAAACTCATTAACCTTAGCCTCCTCCCGATGGTCATTCTTCCCGTCTCCTGTCGGCGGAGGAAACAGGGATACATGCTATTTAGAAGCGCATATATTGAGTCAGATTGTTCTCGTATTTTTATGAAGCTAACGAGCTCGCCAATAGAACCAGGAAAACCCCGGTTGCGTCATAATTCTGTGCAGGATACGAGTGAAAAAAAAGACGTGGTCTGAACTCTGAATAGCTTATTTCACAAATCGCGCGATGATCTCATGATAGCCGTGATCTTGAACGCGGTAATGGGAATCTTAATTGTTGCATCGTAAAGGAAAACCAGGTGTGCAGTCTAGGAGCACTTCCAGTAATTCAGACGTGATCGAAATAAACTCGGTTCTCTAACGTCGTTGGTCACATATGAATCAAGCACAGCCTCTAAATTTAGCCGTGTGTCATATACTTAATACGTATAAAGAGACCGCAGGAAATTCACGGACCTCGGTCCGACCGAAAATTCTCTGAATCCGGAATGCGTCGGATGGCACAGGTACACGGTTGACACAGTTCCCTCCAACCGATTCCGCGCACGTCTTCGGGCTTCCAAAGGGGCGATCAGGAAATCTTCTGCAATTAGACCACGGGATGGTCCTTCCATGACTCTGTTGCTTTCGCCCTCTGTTTATTCGGGGTAAACAGCGCGTAGCAGAGAATCAGGGGAGAAAAGGAACTTAAAGAAAACGAAATGCCGCGGGACGAAAGACGAGGCGATCCTGGCACGAATCCCGGCTGCCACCCTCCTTTTGTGTCAGGACCTTTCTCCGCTTCGTATTATCCGCTCGCCTAAGTCAACAGGTACTCCCGTACGTCGCGTCCTGGCCTTCCTCTACTTTCATCTTCTTTTTTCCCCGTCGACACCTTTGACCGATCGTTTCTCACCGCGTTACAGGTTCAAAAATCCGAGCAACATTCATCGGAGTTAAATCTCATCAGATACATAATTTTATTTATTTTTTTATTTATGGTTGAATAATATTTTAATTTTTGCGAGGAGTATGTACAAGGAAAATAGTACTATTACATGTAATTGTTATTGAAGAAATTCTGTCTTGAGAGGAATTCGCGATTTCCCCTCGAGTTAGTTGCATCGCTTTGACACGAGTCTCCTCGGGTAACCTCTGAATCCCTGATAACTGCGTTTACAACCTTGTCGATGAAATTCGTTTGCGGACGATCCTTGAACTTTTATAGCCCTCGGTCACGCACATACCTCTGCTTTCTGTTTCTTAAACCTCAACAGTGTCCAGATACATTCTAAGACTGTTACGACGCGTTTTTCGTAGGTACGATAAGCATCCCGAATACATTATTGGCAAGTAAATTTGCAGAAAACCTACACTGTCGAGACTGGCCAAGGGGTTATCGACTTCAATTCCGTTCGCGTACACAAATTCCACAATTAATAAATCCCCACCACAAGCACCGGGCACCGGCGTATTCGATGCGAGCCGCGTAATCCATTTAATCGATCATTAGACTCTCGCAGGCACGCCGCGCGTTTCCCTCGCGCGGTGCAGCGGGCGGTATTATCGCTTCAATCGGCGAAATTTCATTTCCATCGGGCATATCGCACCGGCTCGTTACGACCGATCGAGCGTTCCGTGATTCGAGGAAGAGAATGCCAATTACGTTTGTTTCCATCGGATGCGTCGGTTCCGTGACCGGCGACGACTCCGCCTTGATCCCTCTATGCCCAGGCGAGGGTGGCAAGCGACGCGCGTGCATCTAGATACGTACGCGGCTTTCCGATAACCGTTCACTTCCGCGTTTCGGTGGAAAACGTAGTCATATCGATGCGGCCGTGAGATAGCACAGGCGTGTGTGCCGAGCGTTGTTCGCGATCAATAGATCGCTGTACCGGCGGATCGGCGATCTGGCGATCTAGCAGCGGGAGATCGTGTAGCGATCGTTCGTTCCGCGATCGCGCACAATACGAATCGTACGTTCCGGGGTCGTACCGGGGGCGACTGTCTACGTATACTACACTTCGGATCCGTGAGAAGTGTGCTGCTCCTGCTGCTGCTGCTGCTTCGCAGGCTGTGCTCGCGGACCGAGAGTAGGCACCGCCTCGTGCTGCGAGTAAAAGATACTCCCGACGACGATGTTGTACCGTCCGAGGGTTAGGCACTCCGAACGAATTACGGAAAACTCGCTTTGTTCGGGTGTGAACATTCCAGGCTGAGATACATGAAAGAGCTCGTTGGCATTTAATTCGTATTGTATAGTACTGACTCGTATACTGTTTGCGATTAATCTAACGAATAACGATTTGTTTTCGGACGCGTTTTCATTTGCCTCCTCGCTCGGAAATAATATGCACCTCGCAGGGACACCGATACATTTTCGCCGGTATTCTCAGGCACGCCGGGCATCCGTTGCTCGCGGAAGGTATGCGGCGTCAAGTATCTTAGCTCGGGCAAAAGTTATATTATACCGAGCGTATCTGATGTCTACATGCATGCTGCTCGTATATAGCGGAGGCATTCACGCCGCGCGTTGCGCAGGCACTGGGCACGAAATAATGCGCGAGGATCTACCACGGCAGCTGCCGCCAGGGCCTCAGAACGATATCAAAGGATTTGCTGATTCAGAGGCAAACGCACGCAGAAGAGAGGAGCGGACCGCGTACACACGCTCCGGCTGGATCGGATCGGGTCGGATCGTACGTTTTCCCCGCGAAGAATCCAAACGTCGATCGATCATCGAGGGCGGTAACGTCTTCTCGGATCTAGCATAGAAGTAGAAGGGGGCTGACGGTCGTTCTTCAGCTGCGAGATTTATTTCATAGTCGAAAACAGCGAGCCCGTGGGAGTCGGTCAAAAAATCGAGCTCCCTTATCGGTTCTCACTCTCCTACATTTTTCCTTACTATAGCAAATGATTTAATTTCTACTCACTGGGTATATATGGAATGATAAAAGTAGCAAGCAAATAAAAATTGGACTAAGATGTGGACTAAAATTGAAACATATTATGGCTACAGTAGAATTCAAATTTTCTAGGATTCTCCTAGTTTGTCGTCTCTGCCGACTCGAAGTTTACTCTTGAACGCGGTTGTTTGAGTATTACGGGATCCGCGGGGTGTCCCCGGGGCGACGTTTCGTAAACGCGATTTATCAGTTTATTTATTTTCACCTGGTTCTCTGTCAGCTGTGAGACTAGCCCGATACACCGGAGTGTCGATCGTTATCTTAATTTTGTATTGTGATCGGTCAAACGGCACTGGTCTCGCGCTGAATGAGCCTCGAGCATGTAACGCGTGTGTACACGCGCGACAACTTTATACCCTCCCTCTCCCTCTCTTTCTCTTTCTATACGATGTGATATAGTGTCGATGAGAAACTACACGGAATTTAACGATACGTCGTGTCGCCTGGAACTATCTCGCATCATCCCCTGTCAGACAATCAGCGTCAACTTGTGTCCGCGGTGAAAAGATTTTTGGCATCGGCTGAAACGTACTCCTGTCACGAAGTTCTAACGTGAAAGTAGAAGTCTGTTAAGTCTAAAGATGCGATCACTTTCGCGATTGCGTTGTCAGTGTCCGTGTACGATGATCACGTACCAGGAATCATCTTAGGATTCCACTCGAAAGAAATGTCTTAATAAATTAGAGGACGAGCATAAAGAGGAATCGCACGGATATGGACTGGTTTATTGGCACGAGGGGAAACGAGTGCACGGATGGCCCGTAAACCATATAATTTACGCATATTCTGAGTTATATTATGTATCTTGGCTGCGGCTCAGCCGAAAGTTCCCAAGGAGCCAGGTATTCGGACGCGTCACGATCGAGCCCCGGTGGGAGGAGCTCGCGATCAGATTAATGACGTCATAAACCCAATAAAATATCACCGAGAAGGGCAACAATGCGAGCGAATATCCCCGGGGAATCGGGAGCGGATCGACTTTCTCGTTCCTACGCGCGCGAGCAGCCTCTACGCTGCTTTCCCCCGTGGCTGATGGATGATGCAAATAACTGTGCCTGGTCCTGACGCAACCGTCGAACGGTCACGGAGCACTTTTCTCAGCAGGTGGCTGAACCGCTTCGGGTAGCGAGTCCGAAAAAAGGGAAGAAACGGGTGCGCGGGGGAAGAGAAAGGAGAGCGCGCGTCCTCTAAGGAGGGGTGTTGGTTAGGGAGAAAGAATGTGGCGCGTCTTACTAAGAAAGTCGACCTCGACGCTCCTCTTCTGCTTTTTTCCTCTACCCTGCTGCCTCCTTTGTTAACTGTCCAGATCGACGGATCGCGCGTAGGTCAATGAAAATCGGTCGATCCCACGCTTGCTTCCATTACACGACCTCTCGCCAGTCTCCTGCTTCTGACTTGCCATTTATTAATATTTCCCTATGTTCCTTACACGATATAAAAGAAAAAAGTCGTCGGTTTATTATGCAGGTACAAACGTAGAAGGTAATGCACCTCGTCTTCTGATCTTTTTAACGTTATATCAGCTCGACGTACAAGGGATAGATACGCTTGAGAATACAAGGGTTAATCGTTTATCCAGGGAACATGCAACCCTAGCCGCGATCGATCGGATCGCATTTAATCGACTAGTATCGTCGTTGAAGCGAGCAAATGAGTGTTCGGACGAGGGTCCGGCGATCTGTCGGTGATACCAGCGAAGTTCGCCTCTCCTCGCGTATCGACAAATTCGTGTCCCGCGGCGAACGAGGCAGATCTGTCACATCCGTGGAGAGCAATCAGAACCCGCGCGGCGTGTAGTAGTATATATCGCGCTCGGCTCTCGTGTAGACCGGTACGGAACCGAGGGGTCGCGCGGGGTCGGATATCGATAGTTCGAATCGACGGACGATGTCGTCTCGTCGGGCTCATCAAGCCGCGACAGGCCTCGCCGGCTGCTTCGTCATTGCGCGTATCAGTTCAGACACAGGATGTACGATGACCGGGCGTCCTCTCCTCCACCCCGGCCCGAACCCTTCCTCTCGCCGCGGCTTCACCCTTCCCCTTTGTTTTTCACACTGCTGGTACCATACCGCGAACGGGAATAATCGATGCTCGCGGATCTACAATGTGGAGCTACGTAATTACGTGATCCTTTTATTTTCATCGGAAGTCGACTCGTTTTATTCCACTTGTTCGATTAACGAGACGCGGGGTGGAATGCCTTTGCAAATAGCCGTATAAGGTACGCGAAACGTCAGATGGAACGTAAGATATATAAAACATTGTTTTCGTGATATTTTTATGATTGATCGATGAGACATCGCGATCGATTTATATCCTATCATCCAAAAAAGTGTGTAACTGTTAGAATCTCTGAATGATCTTAAAAGAATAGAAAGTGCAAGTAGTTGTTCTCAATACTGCTCGCCTCGCACAATGGGAGCGTACTTTCTCCCGCTTCGTTGCTTTTAATTGCTAGTACACAGCGACGCGCGAAAAAAAGGAAATCTGTAAGCCTCGAATTAGAGCCAGGTATAAGCGGCTCAAGGTTCGAGATTTGCGGCAGGTCAGCGTGGCGGTTACGGGCGGCTGACAAATTTTTACCGTTGCGGTACAGCCCAGGATAAAAAACTGTCCGGTCCTCGAAATATGTAACACTTTACGGTGAAAGCTTCGGGGTAAGTCCCGAAAACTCTGTGGATTGACACCTAGCTTAAAAAAAAAACGAGACCCAAGTAGTTGTAAAACAGTATATCCCAGGTATCGTGACGATGGTACTTAGAAAACCAGGATGACCCCTTACAACAATCGAATCCATGATCAGCCATTGTCGTTGTTTAACACGCATGGTTATTGACAGGAGTTGGTAACTATGTTACGATAAATAATCATAAAAAAAATGTGCGGTACTGTCGATGAGGTAATAAATAAAGGACTGAGAAAAGGTTCTGAAAAAATTCGGAATAAAAGGGCGAAAGACCACTTCACGGTACAAACACTTTATGCCTGCCCTTAGTAGGCCTACGCCAAAAAAATAACTACCAACTAGTTATAAAATGATCCTGGTCGGAGGTTCAGTAATCTTCTTAGCCGTTTCCTTTTTTTTACGATTATGCGTCAACTCTTGGATTACCTGGGGAAAATAATTGTGCGTTCTTTAAAGTCGGTCGTAAAACCGACCGATGTTTTCCCGTAGTGGGCGCGTGCATCCCAAAAACCGGCGACGGTGTCTATTTATGTACGGTCTAACGGTATTTCGCAACTTTTTAGAAACGGTACAGGGTTCCATTCTTTCTGCTGCACTTTTCTCTTCACCATTTTCTGGGGGAAAGGGGGCAAGCAGAGGACAAATCGTACGGTCGTTGCATTTTTTATGGTGCACGCGCCAACCGAAAGAATGCGCAGACCTGTACCCTTGTTTCGTCCTGAAAAAATATGGGTCACGTCGTAAAAACTCTTCAAGGACAGAAGGGTTCTCTCCCTAATCCGGGGACAGTTCTTCACCGCGTTATAGCTTTTTACGATTTGCGGCACGTGATGCAGACGTGACTTCCGAGCTGATTCGTATAGAAGTTACGTTCCATCGAGATAAATAGGATTTCGTATTATAAATCTTTACCGCGAACGATCATTTCCCAATTTGTACTACCATCACGTGAGGTACACGGCCGCAAGTTTTTTCCCCGATCGGAAGAGACCCAGAATGGGCGTATACCTCGAGTCACGTCGAAGCCCTCGAAAGGGTCGCCGAAGTGGAGCGTTCTCCAGACGTATCGTTGCGTGAAACCGATTCATCGTGGCACAACGAGTGCCTAACGACGGGCATTCAGAGCGTGCCCGTTTGGCCACGTGACATGCAAAAATCACCCTCTCGTTGCCGAGAACCGATGGCCCTTGGGGATGACTGGGTCCCGTGATTGGGCCCCGAAACTCGAGAAGAGCGCCCCGATCCTGCCTCTCGGACCCCCTCTACGCCGGCACCGAGATAGCGTCGGGCTAATTCAACCAACAAAACGAACGTTTACGCGCGTTTTGCATAAACGCTTACTCACGCCGTTCCCTTACCTCCCCGGCACCCTTGGCGAACGGTAACAGGGGATCCTTTATTTGTACGATTTTCCGAGGGATTCCAGAGACCTCTTTTACACAATGGAGGCGTTTTTTGAATTTTTATCAGCTCGTTCGAAGGGACCCGCTCGCATTGTTCGTGCCCGTAGGTAGGTCTTACGTTTACCTAAATGAAACGTAAGCCTCGCGAATAAGACAGAATGATGACTTCATGCGCGGATATTCGCGCCGGCAGCCTTCTATGAATTACTACGAAACGGCACTTCGTTACCTCGTATATTAATGAGCAGCCGGAACTTGCAACTCGTCGATCCGAATTACTCTCAATCAGCTAGCGCTGCCATATGCTCGCCATTAATTACCCGCCACGAAAACTGCTTAACGACTACACGCAGCCTGTACGATCGATTTTAACCATCGAACCCCTTCGAGGCATGCGTTCGCGAACACATAGGAGACTATAATAGCGCGGAGGCGCTATTAATGATTGTCGATAAAATCAGGTAATTATGAAGTTATCAATTGTATCGTTAAGACGTCGACGTCGACGCGTGCGCATTATGCATAAGCGTCGTAAACCTCGAATCCTACCGACGAAATTTATTGCGCATTTATTCCTGTCGTTAAGAATCGCATAATGTTCCCAGAACATTAGACCTCGAACACGAGGGAGATTATCATATGGAAAACCGCAAATGCCCCGATCGAATCTACGCTCGTGGAGTATGAATTTATTTATGAACAGGCATTAAATCACTGGATAACAGTGCGAAATGCAGATAGAATCATAAGGGCGAATTCTCAATATCTCCTCAGATAAAATAAAAACATCTCGATTCCTAATTACGCTCCGGAGCGCACGTTGTTCGTAAGTAGCAAGGATTAAGAAAAGCAACAACAATCTCGCCGCGCGCCGGCGAGAGTAGTCTCAGCTGCAACCCCACGCAGCTGAGGCACCGCGGTAGAAACCGTCCGTCGTTGCATCGTCCGCGTCCGTTCGTTGGCAATCGCTCATTCGGGATCACGGTATATCACGGTTCATATAGAATGCCGCGGGGCCGATGAATTATTGACCGGGCAGTGGCACGCGGACGCTCGTACCGCGGGCAGAAACGATCGACCATAGCAATCCCGTTCGCGGCAATGATGAATCCAATCATAATTTAGTTACATCTTATTAGACTCCTACCGCGCCGGCTCACCGTGAGACCGCCAGGTATATAACCTTCTTAATCCACGAAATGCATCCCGCTTGCTACCCCATCGACCCCACCCCCGCCACTCCGGCATCCCTTCGACGACCTCTTTGTTTCTCGCTCGTTCGTCTGTCCTTCGCTGTTCCATGAAACTGCTCATCTTCCGCTGGGATTACAGCTAGGGTCTAATTTCAATTTGATGTTCGCGATCCCGATTCATTTGGCTCGTCGATTGGTTATCGGAATTGATTACGCGTTGCGCGAATTTGTTGCTTCGACGTTGGCTGATATTCAGTCTGAGCGCGTCAAAAGTAGTCGCCGCACCGACGCACGTCTCGTTTCTTTTATTCCTTTTTTTTTACACTCGCGAACGTTAATCAAGTCAGACTTAAATATAGACATAAGTAAAGACGTTGAAATTGATGTCAGACCGCGCGATTGTTGTTTGTATCTCTGGACGAGTAATTTGTATGTTAATGAAAACAGCCTTAGTTAACTCATCGATCGGCCGTACGGACGCTATTGAGGGTGAGTCACGTAACTGGCACGAGCTATATCTCTTCACTGATTGAGTTTCGAAGAAAGATGAGCCAGAGGATTTTTCGTATATTTTCTTTTACAAGTATTTCCACTAAATAAGATTACCGTCATATATTTTTAAACCCATCCCGGAAGGTCTGTCTTTTGTATAGGATCGTAAACTATAAAATACAACTTGAGGTTTCTTAAATCAACATAATTCTCTTTTTTTTTCTCGTAATACTTATTTTTCCATTTCACAACAATTTTACTTGTATTTATAACCATTTATCTTTAAGCCTTATCTTGAGTAACATAATAGAGTAAACATCTTAAGCCGTCTGTTCGAATGATGAAAATGGCCACAGAGTTAAAAGACCCGATACGTGTTCCTATGATTCCGGATAACGCGAGGTGTACAGCCGTGATAAACGTTTCACCGTGAACAAATTATCTTGGAACTCGGTGCCGTCAATGCCTGGTGCGTTGCGGCGCGCTCGCAAGTGAAAACCGAACAAATTCCCCGATCGCTATCGATATCAGCTGTGCGTTTCCCCCCGCGCTGCCCCGCTCGGTTTAATGCACCCGTGATCTTTGGCACGCAACAAGGCCCCGCCACGCCGTTGAGTCACGGATTTTATGGTCCACGAGGCCAGCATTTCGCGGGTTCTCACGGCAGCCTTAACGTAGGAATGCTAAAAAAGTCGTTCCTCATTAAACGAACTGGAACGGAATTCCGGAACGGTACTGGAAGAAATACCGCGTAAGCGGCCCCCAGCCACAGCCCCCGGCTTCGCCCGTTTAAGCGGGAGCAATATGGATTGTGTGCATCGCGTGCTCGCGACCTCTCGTGCATCCGGCTGAACACGCGACGCGTGAAATAGAGACGCTCTCTTCTTATGCTACAGCTCACTCAGACAAAACGTTACAGAGTTATTTCATTTTTCTTATAGGATCGACCTTTTCTTCTCCGTAACATTTTTTCTTTTTTAACATGAGGTATTGGATTCAACCCATCTAACAGTCCTGGATAGGTTTTTGTTGAAGATTTTTATCCCGCCGGAACGAAAGAAAGCGTTGTAAAATAGAAAACGTGTCGTGTCGAAATCATCCATTCTATTACAACTTTTTCCAATCAGTAACAGTATAGTTCCACGAAGCTATTTCTGCGAGGGAAAAGAGTCGCGGTGAGATTGGCGAGCGAGCAGGCGCGAGACAATGGCGCCAGGAACAAATTATGCGCGAGCACGTTCGCTTAATCAACCGTGGCTAACTATGTAATTCGCGTACTAGACTGGTTGCTAAAGTTTTGACGGAGCATATACACCGTCTCCTGCCAATTACACACTCCTAAATAATGAGAATATTAAACGACCGGTTAAATAGATTTTTACGATCTCCATTACCCGGGAAGGTAATTAAATATCGGGAATAAATTATGGCCAGATTTAAAGTTCAGTATCCGAGCGGGCACGGCGTTGGGAAACGGTCAATGCTTTTTCGTCGAGCGTTCGCAGAAAACTAGTAGGAAGTGAAACGAGTGACAATTTGAAGCAGACTGCCACGGATCGAAGAAAGGAATGCTCGTCCGTTGAACGGCACGCGTGCACGCGTTCACGCGAACCCACCTCACCGCTTTTGCGGCCTTTCAGCGGGTTGATTCATGGGCAGGAGCGGCGTTCGAAACCGCGCTTCTTTGTGGATTTTCAGTTCGCAACCGGCGCCGAGTCGATTAAGAGAACGTGCTCGAGCTCTCTCGAGTAACGAGATGAACGCGTACACGTTGGATTATCGCCGGCGATCGTGGTCCGATTATTCGACCTACGACCCAGCCTTGTCTTTGATGCACCGTTTCACCATTTCCACGTCGATAGCGATCGGGGAACAGGAACGGATCCTCGTCAACGGGGGAGACGGACGATGAGAAAGGGGAAGCCGAAAGCGAAACGATGTCGAAACGAGAACCGCTCCAGAATCGTGGTAGTCGTGCATCCGATAATGAGGCTCGCGCGGTATTTTCGATCCCGTGCCGCAAATAATCCGTTTTCTCTACATGGGAGGCTCTCATTATCGTGCGGAACAGCGAGCAGGGCGGAGGAGGAAGACTCCGAAGACACGAAAGCCAGGGGAGAAAAAAAGGGCCACGATAAATGTACGGGTACGGAGGGAGAGGGCCATCGCCGCCGGTGAACCGGAGAGAGAGAACGTTTTATTTTTTTCAGAAGCTGATTGAGATCGTCCGAGATCATTTACCGGCCGACCTGTTCCGGGGCTCCGGACTAATCAGATCAATCAGATAGAATGATCGCGAAATGAGTTCGAGGATCATTATCCTCTCTCGGGGCACGCGGGGCCGCCCTTTCTCCGGCGTGTACCATCGCGTCGTCCCGCGTTCTCCCGGTCCCCGTCGTTGATCGCAAATCGAATCGTGAAATCGATTTCAATCGCGACCCCGCCGCATCCTCCGATCGCCGTTCTACCCGGGAATTATTACCGGTGGTACACGTTTATCTGTGATTAGGAGCTCCGACTACCTTCCCTATATCCCGGTAGCACGGTTAAACACAAGATTTGTGCTTCCATTAGTATGATATCATTTATACAACCGCGGAGTTCGCCGATATAAAAGTCATTTTAATGCTCAGTTGTCTGCATGAATAATTCAAAGTTTCTCGTTTGATTAGAATGATAAGCGAATTATTTTGTCAATTGTTTGTTTTTATTTTAAATATATTAATTAATTTGACGATGAATGGCGAAGTTACTCGACTGGTCAACGCTCTTTTTAAACAAGACGTCAGAATAATTATCACAGCTGGTCAATTTAGTACGCGTTTCTCACGGTAAATCAACGCGTGGCTCGAAACAATTAGCCGGCTCATTAGAGAGAACGGGGGCGGTGCAGCCACGTTTTCCTCCGCGTTAAATTACTTCGTCCCCGTCGTTGAAGAACCGCCTCGTCGTTCTTTTAACCCTGGCTAAATAGCTATGTGGAAACGATCGTGTAACGTCGGTGAAAATGATCGCTCCTGGCGAAACGAGAGTTCCTCGAATTGATTAATAGCCAAGGTTGTCTAAATCGTTTCTCGCCTCAAACGAATAAACTTGACTCGCAATGAATCGTCATTCTCGAACGTATAGCGAGATTCATTTTTCATGAGATAATCCCGAAACTTGTAAGAATTATGTTTTATAAAAGTACACGGGTTTCAAGAATACCGGAGGGCTTGTAATTTAAACTTCTACTAACTAAGAGTTAAAATAGCTTTTCTGTTTTTTTCCTGTTCAACCAAAATAACAAGATACTAGGTTTAACTTCTATTTAATAGTAAGTAATTGTGGGTACAAAATTCAGAGCCATTAGCAGCGAACCAGAACACCTAATTTTGTCGAGACCCATGCGCCTTTATTGTACTATTTAGAAGACCGTAGTCTGCTGCCTTTTCCCAATCCAGTATCTTTTTTAATGATTCAGACACCGCAATACAATGAATATTGATGGAAATACCGACAGGAACCTCGGTCCTATTTTCAGAAAATTACAAACGTTTTGACTCGAGCACAAAGGATCCATTTCACCAGGACTTTCACACGGAACGTTCTTTGTCAGGTCTGGTAGGCGTGGTTTGATATTGCAGGTAGTTTCCCTTCGGCAGGATTCACCCTTTCCGAAAGAGTCGATGCGTCACATTTAAAACTGTCATTAAAAACTATATATAGCTATGGTTAAATATTAAATTCTAGATCCGATTTGCAACGGAACGTCTCGCGGGTGGGTCGGATAATAAAATAATTTACACGCCGCGAGTGTCGAGAAGTCAAACGGAGTCAAAAGTGAGGGAAAGGATAATTACCGCGTAATGGTCGTACTTTCTCCTCGTATCGTCGGTGTACGCGCGGTCATTTACATGCGTGTAAAACGCTTGATGCTTAGAAGAAGCCGGCTTTACTCCCCGGCGATATTAATGTCGTGCTAGTAATACGCGTAATAGCACGCGGGCACCGTGCCGCGCCGCGGCCACGCGTGATTTAAATCCCGAGATTAAAATGAATAGAAACCAGTCTGTGGAATACACCGTTTACTTAAACAGCACGGTTTTCGTTCGCCGCGCGGAAAACTTCCAGCCTCTTTCAACCATGCTTTTAACTCGAAACGTACGTTACCTGTTGCTGGTCGCTAACCATTTCGCCTTCGATAATCCTTTGAATTATCGTAAAACCTATTGGATTATTTTCATCTAAAATGGCTGCTTTATGATTCACACGTTTACTTATTATAAGATTTTATATAATTGAATAAAAGTTTTCCGGAAGCCTTCTACCAGTTAAAAGTCTAAAAAGATTTTTCAAACCTGTTTCAAATCAATTTAACCTCTCGCGTCGATTTATTTACAATGGGACGCAGTAACATAAATTTCACAATTTCCCACGTAATTCATTTGGAGAGATTTACAACACGACTTATTATCTTGGACGAGGTGCGGCTATTCGAGCAAATTTTTTTTCTTCCCCGAACGTTCGCGGTGAAGAAATACACTCCAGATCGTGTTACATCCGCAGACGATAAAATCCGGATGATATATTCTACGATGCAACCGGTTTTTTTTTTTATTTTTCGTTCTTTCGTGCTATCGAAGTTTAATTGAGGAAAGGATCTGTTTGCGCGCGACGCTTTTACTATTGCTGCCCGTCCTTGATCCTCGAAGGACGGGTGCGCGGGATCACGGTCGAGGATTTTCATGGTGCGTTCACGGTGAAAAGGCGATCGGTTTCGTGAAGCGAACCGGTGCCCCGCCATGGTACGGCGCGGAGCGTCGGTTGCCAGGCCGGGCTCATTTTGATTGATCGGGCAATATAGCCTGCTCGCCCCCCGCGGTTCGTGCATTACCCGACGCGACGTGGAAAAATTACCGGATTGAGATGCACTCATTAATAATCCTCGTGGACTCTCTCGCGCGCGCGCGCGTATCAGCCGCTCCTCGGCTTTCGTTCTCCCAGAACGGTCGCGAGCGTAATTACTCGCGAACGAGCTCGCGACATGGAATCGATGAATCTTCGTGGAAAAACCTACCGTTTCTTCTGATTGTTCACCCAAGGATGAACCGGCAGCGAATCCTTGGAATCGTCGGAGCAGTCGCACGTGTTTCTCGAATCGACTCGCCGTTTGATTTATACCCGGCGTTATTGATCATTATTTTATTAGCTGGCTCGAATAGAATTCTATCTACGTATTTCGCGGGATTCACGGACGTTAAAAAGTACTGAGTAAACGTTTATGGTTCTAGGCACGACGGCGAGGAACGGAGGTGTCCCCTAAATTTCCGAAGAACCAGCAGGGCGGTAAGTGTAGACTGTCTTTTAAACGAACGATCGAGGGGGTCGTTCGCCACCCTCCGACGGATAAAACCGACGATTTTTTGGCCGCGTGTAGGTTCCCGTGAAACTCGATATCCGTTTATCAAGGATCCACTTCGGGCCGGGTGGCGCGGATCCGGTGAATTGCTCCCGGTTTCTTGTCGCCGATCGGAACGTAAAGCAGCCAGCCGCGCGCGGTACACGCGGTGTCCGTGTCGGTGAACGCGAACCCGGATAGTTTTATGGCGGCCCTCTGCCTCTCCGTAATGCGTTTGGCTAAGAACTCCCGTGCGAGCCGGCGAACGGAGAAAAAGACGGAAAGGAGGTAAGGGAGCAGACAGAGGCAGTGACTTAGTCCCATAGAGAGCGAGCGAATAAAGAGGAGAAAAGGAGGACAGAATGGTCTTAATATCCTTTGATTTATCTCGGCTGGGTCACGGCTCGTTTGCTCCCTCTTCTTTCTCCCATCTCTCTCATCTCTCTCTCTCTCTCTCTTATTCTCTGCGGCCTCTTTCCTTTCAAGCTTCCCCTTGTCCCAGCCACCCCCGTGTGCAAAACCGCAACGCATGGGCGGGCCAATAAGTTTTTAAATAACCATAACTCCTGGTTTTATGGGCGAAAAGGCGCGCGATGACCCACGGCCGATCTCCTCGCGTCCACGGTTACGGTCAAACTGTAGCGGGCCAGCTTGTTTGCTTTATCCCCCTTTTATATTCGATTGGTTTCGGAACCGATCGCTGGAACAACTTGTCCGACAACGAATTGGGGTCTCGGCCGAGGCCGTATTACGGCCCCTGAATATTGCTCGCCGGTACGCGCGGCAACCGATTTGTAACGTTGACATAACGTACAAATAAGCGTGTTGCATAAATTAATTACGTCGTCCCGTCGGGGCGATCGTTCTTATGAAAAATACCCGCGACGTAACCGGATCACGTAGGTAACCGTTCGTGTGTCGCGAGAGGTTACCGGAGTCGCGTCATTGAAATTGAAAATCAGTCGAAGGTCAGGCGGGTTCATCGAGGTCGTGTCATCGAGGCTCTCGGAGCCATTCAGAAGTTTAATGGAAACGATCAAACTCGCGTCTCAAGGCTGAACAAATGTGAAAGGGCGTCACGATTCGTTTATCGTAAATTTCATTGAGCGGTTTCATGCGCTCGTCCGTTTTCTCACGCAATACAAGACCGGGACAGGTTCGCCGCGAGGCCGGGGGGCCGGGGAAAAAACCGTGTGGGTGAATTCTATCGCGCGCGGAGAGGAGCCGTTCGGTAACGTGAACGAATGGCCGTACGCGGAGAAACGTCCGTGCCAGATTCGTGTAGATCATTACAGAATGGAAGCTAGAACAGCGAGAGGCGCCCGCTTTCCTCGCTCGACGCGGTTCTACACGCCGTGTCATGTCGTGGAGGCGCTCCTACTAAGTCACGGACCATTGTTCTACTCGCCGTTTGATAGACGATCCTCGTTCGGTACACGACTGCCCCGAGAGCACATGCGTCCCGGGCTCAGGTTCGACGACGATCGGCAACCTTTTTTTTCCGTTTACTTTCCCTACGGTTTGAACCGAGTTTTGTTAAACGAATCTCCGGACACTAAAAGGAAGCCTATTGCTGTCCTAAAGTACCTTTCTTTCCATTATTTACACTTGGGTACTCTCTTAAAAATTGGCAAAATAATTAGCTTAGCTGAAACTGTATGGAGAAACAAACCGCGTTAAGTCCCTTCTATTGATAAAGAAAAATAAGCTATAAAAGAAAATCACACTTAAGTAATAGTTTATTTCAAGCGGTAAGAGGATTCACATCTAATACCTATCGTGCAATAAAATCAATTGGCCCCACTTGTACAAAATTTTACAAGCACCACAAAATACTGTTCTCCACCTAGAGTATCCAGATGTTTTTAAGACAGTCCATTGTACTTAAATGCTATATAGTTATCCCAAGCCTAGACGCGACCCAAATACCTAGTTAATCTCCGGTTCGTGGTTTACAACGCTTCTACTTCACTTTTTAACTATGTTATAAAATGTATGAATGCTTTTATGGTTGACCCTAGAGAACTTAATGAATCCAATTAGAAATTCTTTACAATTTGACAAAACAGTCTAATCGTGGACTCTAAAGATCAGCACCGAAGCCCTTAATTTTTCTGAGCCGAATGAAAAGCTCTTCGGTGGTCCAGAGGGAAGAAAAGGCGTCTTTAACGGCCTGCTACCAGATGAGTGGGTGGTGCCCGGGCCGCGAGAGGCAGGTTGCGTGGTAACCCGGGGCACGGGGCCTCGCGGAGCGCAGCATCGCGCGCACGAGCTCGGGGCATTCCTGGAGCAAAGAACACGGAGCGTGTGTTGTTGCCGTGGTATGCGTGAATGCGCGTGTCGGGCTTGAGCGCACGGACGTGGCACCCAATGAGTTTAAATCATGCCGACTGGCCGGGAAGGAGGCGAGCGGCTAGTCCCGAGGTGCACGCCGGGGTTAAATCATAGAGGAGAAGAGTAGCAGGAAGAAGCCACGGCGCGAGCACGCCGGAGCAGCGTACACAGGGAAGCTCGCGAGGAGATTCGCGGCGTGTCTACAATTCGTTTCGAACGATCGGTGGATAAGCGACGGGGCCGAGGCAAGTGTACTCCCGCTGCAACGGAGTTAACGCGGAATGGTCGCGGGGCTACACCGCGAGACGGTGGAAAGTAAATCTCGGCCTGGATTTATATCAGCAAGGATCGTTAGCCGTACAATGACTGCAGTTAACGCTCGATACGTTCTATAACCTAAGTCACTACCGCCGTTCCCGGCGAAACGCGATTTTGTTGCGGATACACACACGTATGTATGGGAAGCGGTTCTGGACGGTAGAAACATAAAAACTGACTCTACTATTCAGCGAGTGGAACGACGCGTTTCCGGCGTGCGGCTCGATCACCGTTCGGGGTCTCTCTTAATCCTAACAAATCGAATTCAACCGGCACGAGCAGCGTGGAAAAAGAATCGGGATGATAGCGAAATCCAGGGTGGGACGGGCGTGCAACGCGACGTGGAGCAGGGGATACGCGGGGATATCGGGGGGAGGAGACGAATCGTATGCGGAAAAAAAGGAAATAATAATGCGAGAGTGCCAGGTGCCTGGACGGCTGGGCATAAGGAGAACGCGTCCAAAAGCAGTGCGCGTCATTAGAGAGCGTGAAAGACGTGACAAATGACAGTCTGTCTCGTCTTGAATGCGCATTGGCGCCCCCTATCGTTGCCGTTCCGTTTGTTTGCGGTCGCACGTTGTCGTGCTGCGCGGAGAAAGGGCCCAGGTTAAGGCAACCACTTCTTCGTTTATCGTCGCTGCGACTCCGCTCTATCCCCGTCTCGCACTCCTGTGAGAATATGATTCGCCATGGATCCTTGGGGATGTTTTGACGGCCGGTTGACGAGCGATTGTCCTTTCTACTCCTGCTGCTGCCCTTCCGAGTACCTCTCCTCCCTTCCTTTTTTTTTTCTTATTCTTTTCCACGACGCCGTCACGCGGCTGACTTCCTTTCTGGTCGTCTTTCGAGTGGCCTCGATTAACGAGCACGCTTTTTTCACGTATCCCGCTCTTGATGGATCCTGACGAATATAAATTGACTCCGCGTCTCGAACAGTTGGGCATACGTTACCATATCGGGCTCTCGGGATCGAGAGTTCCATCTTATTGTATAACACGAGAATGCTAGTAGAATTCTTCGTCGGTTAGATAAAATTGTAACCCGAGGTATTACGTTTTAAACAATCGTCTCGTAGCAGGTACAACTTAGAATCGGTCGAGCACGGTGCACGGTCTATAGAAACGTCCTCGTAGAACGCGCTGCGACACAACTTCATCGATCAGCGTACGACTCGATACAACGCGCGATAAGGGATCTGCTTTAAATCCAATAACGTCGTTCGTAGAAGGTACGTCGACGTTGGTGGCCGGTAGCGATCAACGGACACTTAAACCGCGTCCGGTGATCCGCGGAGCGGAAAAATCGACGACCACCCCGGCGATCGTAGGGTATTCCGCAATTACGCGCGACGTTAAGGGACGCTTACGCGGGTCCGACGTGGACCGGCGCTCGGGCCCGGCGTCTCGTGGATCCGTGTTAACACGGGCGACCACTAATCGTTCACGTTTTCGCCATAAGGCCTGATTCACTGGCAGCGCCGCTTCTTTACGGCATTGTTCGCCGTCGGTCCGGTCGGATCGCTATCTTAACTAGCCTCGTGCGCGCGCTTCGTAGCCGGTAGCTACCGAGCTGGTAGCTCCTAGGACCCTCGTAGACATGATCGTTCGTACGGCGTGTTCTACGCCGTGCTTCGGCCTATACGTGACGGCAGTAAAGTAAACGTTCCACCACGGTTCCGCGGTGGAACAACGGGGCCGGTGAACAACAACGGGCCCGGAGGGAAGCGGAGAGACTCTTTAGCATCGCGGAAAACGTCTCGGGAGGAAGAGAGATCGAGGGACGATAGGAATACGCTTGGCTCGGCGCGAGCGACCGTAGAGGCTCCGAGGTGCGAAGAGATGGGATTGGCCGGTGCTACCGTGGCCCCCCTCCGCCCCGTCGAACCCCTATCGCGAGGATGCGAGCAAAGGTCAAGTTACGTCAAGTTGTAACCCTCCTTCTTCCCTCCGTGTAGGGTACCAACCGTGCTGCTGCTGCTGCTGCTGCTATTATACATCCCTGTCCCGTATTCATTCTTTTTCCCCTCTCCGTTCCTCGAGGTCACGTCCTTCCCGCGCGCGAGACGATTTGCGGT
>SHCU01000057.1:390494-418580 GCA_004307685.1 Ceratina australensis | reverse complement strand
GCGACCGTAGAGGCTCCGAGGTGCGAAGAGATGGGATTGGCCGGTGCTACCGTGGCCCCCCTCCGCCCCGTCGAACCCCTATCGCGAGGATGCGAGCAAAGGTCAAGTTACGTCAAGTTGTAACCCTCCTTCTTCCCTCCGTGTAGGGTACCAACCGTGCTGCTGCTGCTGCTGCTGCTATTATACATCCCTGTCCCGTATTCATTCTTTTTCCCCTCTCCGTTCCTCGAGGTCACGTCCTTCCCGCGCGCGAGACGATTTGCGGTTATGGGGGTCCACGGGGAATCGTGATCGGGCGATCGGGTGCGAAGCACCGCCGTTCTTTCACGGTGTCGTGCCGCTTGTTCGGGATTCCGTTTAGGGCAGTGATGGACAACTCTGACTATGCACCGATTCGCGCTGGCCACTTGGATTCACCCAAATAGATCATTCGAACGAATTAGAGGAATCGATCTTTGTGAGATCGATTATTATTAGAGATGCGTAAGGTAAACTGAACGACGTTTCAATGGAGTATCGATCTTAATCCGATCCTCGTCAGCCACGATCCATCATAGGTTTTTGCCGATAGAAGAACCGTTGAAATGCATACCGTGCTAACTCCGGTGAAAATATGTGTAATATCGATCTGGCAATCAGTCATATCGTAGGAAACCTAGATTCTGCTATAATCCTAATGCGTAGAATCATCGGTGAACGGTTGAAGAGACGTCGTCGTTTTATGTCAGCTACCGAAAAAATAGCGTTGGATGATTAAATTTCTTTTCCACGAATGTATCCAGTCTCATTAGTTAACCAGCACAGCATGCTGCAGTATTTCGCGAAACGGCGAACAATTTGAATTTACAATGATCTGCGGTCGCGATCGTCGTAACCGGCATTTTTTCTTTTGCTCAATGCCTTTCGCCCAGCGAATTCAGTTCTGCATATGTGCTCCCATGTGATTCAACGTTCTGATAATAATCGAAGGACATAATTGCAATAATACGTAATTAGAAAATTCGAAAATACAAACAGGTCAATCTGACCATTTCGAGCTCTTAAATTTTTCTCAGGCAAACATATTTCGAGTTCGAAAGCATTTAGGCGACGTAAGATAATCAAATTCTGAAATCGCATTAACCTGACCGGTGGACAATTAGACGTCCGGTAAGAATTTCATTTTAATGAATAATAATTGATCGTCGGGAGGTGTGTCCATTAGGCCGTTCGCTACGTTTCGACAAATTGATATTCACTTTTCCCGAGTGAATATTACCGTTCTAATGATGACAGCGCCGTTGCGTTTCGTCCCCGGCGACCGGTTAATACGCGTTTCGGCGATGAAATATCGCGACGCTCGATCATAGCCACGGATTTTTGCCACTTTACAGGTTTCGAATTGGCCCCAATAATTCAACGTCACGAACCACTATCGACGTGGCGTCCGTATAAGCGAGATTGAATTCCAGCGCGCGGTTCTTTTTATTGCCCGTTCGTTAATTTGTCACGACGCTCGCCGGCCAGCCTGGCTCCGTGGCTGTCAGCTTGGGAACTGAGTCGTCATTACCGGTAACTGTATTCTACGCCGAGCTAACTTCTTCCGATTCCACCGTAATTAATGCTTGAGAAGTATATTAGACCGTAGCGAGACCACGTAAAAAAAACTAACTGGTTTATAAGTATCTGTTGAGAAATTGGGAATTCGTCGATTAAATAATTACGAGATAGATAAAAGATATTAATTTGAAAAAATATTCTTAGAATTCGAAAACGGTCTAAAAAATTGGTTGATTGAGCCGGGAGCATTGGTTATTCCAACCGCGTCAGAGAACGAAATGCATCGTAAATATATTTTGTGACGGAGATTAGCGAGGCTAAACCGCGAAAGTTACGGTCTGCCTCTTAAACGCGCCTTCTTAGTCCCTCGGACCAACAAAGAGTTGTCCCTGCCACGTTTCATCTTCGTTCCTTATTTTCTTATTCCGCTTCTTTTGCCTCCTTTTGTCTTGTGTAATCCGTGTTCCCTTCCTATGAAGACACCCCTAAATAAAATTTTACCGGCATGCTCCCGACCTCTCGTTCGCTCCGTATAGATTTACGACTCGGTGCCATCCGTGGACGATTGCACTCTCGGAGATAGGTCAGCTGGAGGATGGAGTATAAACGGTCTTTCATCTCGTTCTTACAATTATTAAGCAGGGCTTGCTTTATATTTCCGAGTTAGATGCGGTCTAATATTCGTGATATACAGCCGAGAATTTTGCGTCTGGTTGATCAATGAATTGAACTGGAGCCCATATGACGACTCGACGTCCTAAAGGTTCCGTCGGTATTCCTTGATTTTCGTCTAACGCCGAATAGCCACTTTGTAGTTCAGAGATGAAAGAGATAAGTAAGAGAGTTCAGGTAGACTCCGAAAACATCTCGAAGCCATCTTCACTGCAATCTTACACTCACAAATATACGGTGTAGATCGAAACAAGTCTAAAGCTACAACTGCATAAAAACTTCCATAATTTTTTTACTGTCTTCAAAATCTTTATACAGGGAAATCGAGTTATATTATATTGTAAAATAGGCAGTTCTCATTTCGTATAATAGATTTACATATCGGAACCGTAGAGCCTTATTGTTTTGAATGAGGTATTATTCGGAGGATTTAACACTATAATCTCGTTTGCAGGCTACGCCCTTAGGGCTGTTGACACAGCCTACGGTACGTTGTACCGAAAATTCGGGTCCAGAAATTCTAGGGAAAGGGTGGAAAACGTATCCAATCGGTGGTAGGGTAGTCCCTGGGGAATATGGTATTTAAGGGTGGCTTTAGTTGTACGATATTCTACGGGCTCGAGCGCTGGACGTAAAAGCCGTCGATTTTAAACCGCGTACCGTTATAGGTAGACGCTGAAAGTAGAACAAACCAGCATCGCTTTCGACCCTGCGGGAACAACCGAATGGACTGACCCTTAATGCCGGAAAATTTAAGAGCCGAGATCTCCTCTCTTGGGACAAGTCATCTCTGGTTTCTATAATTTGTCTACGTCTAATTCGTTTACTACACGCTGGACTACCGACTGGTCAACTGTCGTTTGTTTGTACAGAAATGGCATCACCCATTTGATTGCTTGACAGTGGGTACAAGTATTTTTGTTTTAAATGCGCCTGCCTTCTATTTCTTCAATGTTAAGAACATGTCCATGTGGTACAATATTATCTGCACAATTATTAGAATTTGAAGCAGAATTAAAAATGAAAATTATTTAATTATTAAAAATGGAAAAAATTAGAATTAATAATTGAATTTTAATTCTTAATTGAAAAATACTTTATGCCGATTGATATTTAAAGAAATTTAATTCGGCAATTAAAAAATCTGCTACCCTTGTATACTATCTAATTTTTTGGATATCGCCTTAAGAAGATGGAATCTTGTCTCGGAGCAAAGGCGACGACCCGAGCGATTTCTCAATGATTCGTTTAAACGAAGCTACCCCGGGGGTGCAGCTTGGAAGAGAGTCTATCCTCCCTTAATCCGACTCGGTCGATGTTATCCATTTACAAGGATTGTCTACTGTATCGCCGTCGGAATCTTATCTCGGACTTTGACCAGCAATCTGGTTAGGTGGACACGCTGGTCTGCCACTAATCCAAGGCTTGACCGTAGCCACGAGACCGGGTAATCCATGGGCAGCATGGCGCAGCTTCCGAACGGGTGCGCACTACCAAAGGAACAAAAATCTGCAAAAATCATTCGGACGATGATGACGGAGCATAACAATTCTAACGGGAAAAGGTGTACCGTGTAAATCTCAATTTAAATGGGTCTGAGTATTACAATAGCCCCGGACAGGGGCAAAAGGTGGGCGTGGTTGGTAACGAATTCGGACGAAAATCGGCAAAAGAAGATCCACCGTGAAATTGTCACGACGTTGCTCGGAACCCTTTCCTACTACGGGTTCCATAGATAATGACTAGAGGGAAGGCCATTTTTGTTTCGGTCCGACTGGCTACGGTAGCTCAAGTGCACTCTCAGGTACTCAGGTACCAAAATTATATAGACAATCCCTCGTTGCAAATAAGATATTCTCCGAGCTGAACTCATTGAAATCAATTCACGTTGGCAGAATTATATTGAGAAAAAAAAATCGCGTTAGCATTTTGAAATAGCGCGCGGGGAAACTCTTGAGTATAAATCTTCTTATTGCAACATACCGATAAATCATAAGCGTTTCCAGCTTCCTGGAAAGTCCTCTGGGAGCTTTCGTATTAGCCGAAAGTCGTACGAATTCGCTTACAATTAACAACTCGGTGGAACGCGTAAACGTCCTCCGGGATGGCCGGTGATTGATACCGCGCTTCGAAACGAGCGACGTTAACGAGAATACGCGTGGAAAGTCGGTTTGAATCGGCGCGAGAGATACGAGCCGGGCGTGATTACCCAAGCGACGCGTTTCGAGAGGCGGAAACGCTTTAAACGCTAGAAACGAGCGGTCGTAATTGCTCGATTGCGGCGGGTACGCGCGCGCGCCACAATTCCCGTTGGGCTGGAACGGAGTGGAGAATCGTGTCGGCGTCGATATCGCAATCTCTCGCGGAACGAAAGGCGAAATCGCCCTCTTCGTGACGCGACGCTTCCAGGAACGGCTTGACGACCCGTTACGATCGTCGACGGATCGTGTCGCGAATACGATTACGTTTCGCGGAAACCGCGCCGCGGCAAAGGGACCGCCGCGAAATTTTCCCGCATTTATGCCTTTCACCCCTGACCCCGTCCCACCTTTCTCCGCGTTACGAATTACGCATACCAATTTTAAGCATTAACTCGGGTAAATAGAATTCTCTGATATTTTAATATTCATTGGCTTGGAAATTGACGTTCGAAAATTTTACTCACGACTTTTACGCTAAACCTGCCCCGTGCACCGAAAGGAAACTAAATTCGTCCTGTCGTATTGTTAAAGTTTTAATTATTCCTTAACCTGCTATTAGACCGGTTATATCTGTTTATACGATAAATTATCACTCAAATATGTAATGCTTAAAATATACTATAATAAAATACAGAATATGTATAATATACAGAGCACATAAATTCTGGTATAGAGTGGGGCAATAAAAATATACGAAGTAGGGTTACCAGCGCAGAAAAATTGTCGGCAGGTCGAGTATCATCAATGCTAGTCGGGAACGGTGTACGGTTGTCAAACATTCCAAGCATCCCCGTGAGTATTCCGAACAGTTTTCGGATCCTAATAACAGGACTGTTCGATCGTAAATAGAATCGTCCGGTTTCATCCATGAGGAACCCCTCGTAAATGATGGTCAGTTCTCAAAGTTTTGCAGCACCTTTAGCATTAATTTCCAAACGGGCAATTGCAACCCTTTCTAGAGTACCGTTCGCGCCCGTGCCCTTCTCGCGTTTTGTTAATTTACGACACGGCACGCCACTCGACTTCCTTGTGGGTGACCGCATCCTACGAGCCGCGCTACAAATTCTACAAAGAACTATTCATAAATCTTACTACCGCTCGCTACTATCCTGTTACACCGTAACGGAAGTGCAGTTAATCTAATTTTCGAACTAATTTTCATTTTTCCTGATAGAAATTGACGAACGTATATCGATAAATCAACACGGTGCTCGTTAAGAATTCCAAGTAAATTTAATTTACACATAAAACGCAAATTCCAAACAATGACATGCTTATATGGACCTGGCTTAAATTTGCTCACCTCATAAATTCTTCGGGGACCTCAAAACTTCGGAACAATTGCCTGAAGCGTGTACCTGTAACGAGACTTCTTCTGAGGTATTAAAATCGTTCCGTTGTGCGGGGTCTGGTAACCGGTGGCTCTTTTGAGTCGGCGCGGTGAGAAAAATTGCAAAATCATCGAACTCGCAACGCGTTAACGAGAATCGAACGCGTTGCACCGAACGGCGAACGTTATAATTTTAGTGATGAATCCCGACCGGGAATAGAGGATGACGCAATTACTCGGTCGGTCGCTCGTTCCTTGATCGCGAAAGAAGAAGAAGAAGAAGAAGCCGCAGAGATTTGAATGTAAACCGTGATGACTACGTAACTTTCCGATGTAACGATGATTTATTAACCGGGAGCCGGATGCAGAGAGAGAAATGGCAGCCACTGTTTCCCAAAGATCGGCTCGTGTATACCCGACCCGACAGACAGTGCCAATCGAGTTTCACGGAAAGTAGGGATTGTCCCATAAAGACAAACAGGAACAATTGGGAGTAGCTGGATTTTCCGATTGAGCGACACACTAATCCTATTATACTGTTCAGATGGTCCTAAGGGTGTGACGTTCTACGTCCAACTGGAGCGATTATTTAATTACCCTTACCTGACTTTAGTTTAGGGGGTTAAAGGGATTAACTGACCCTCACCAGGTTAGTTAATTTGTTTGCTAACAGTCACAGCTTAATTAAAAGGGTTGGAATAAAGTTTTATTGCCTCAAGTTTCGAAACTTTCCTAACACCTTGGAAGGTCGTTTACGATGATCCTAGCCCCGGTGTAAAATTAATGACCCAGGCGTCAACCCGATAGGACCGCGGCGGACGATGCATGCCTAAATATATATATGACCTACATTTATTCGTGAATGAGTAACTCGAGATGTATAGCAACGTTTTATAGGCAAGTTAATGGAAATGTTTGAATCGAACGCGGCGTGATCTCATTTACAACATTAGGAACAAAGGATCGCTCGCCCACTCTAATGCCCGCGTTTCAAAAGATCGGCTAATACCCATGCTTGACGACATTCCTTCGCCTAATCTCGTTCAACCAGCATATTTAACCAAACGCCTTTCTTACGGGACAAGACCTCCTTTCAGCGTGACTCAAGAGTACACGCCAACGACGCCGCGCGAGTTCTGAACTATCTCGTAGTTATTTAAAACGTGCCAGACAGCGACATATTACGCCACATACCGACTGTATAAAGAATGTAAGAGTATATATTCGTATTGTCCGCGTTCCCTCTAGTTTCTCCGTTCGTAACCATCTTCGGTGTGGTATTCGTCGCGTGAGGAAGAGAACCACCATGAATCCCGGCTTGCGACACCGAAAAAGGCGTCTCACCTGTACGATACGATCTCGAGATTAATCGAGACTTAGGCCAGTTTCTCCTGGCAAAAATATAGCGTCATCTACGTTTAGGAGTTTCACGTATACACGGGTCATCTCCGTGTTTATGCTCTTCCCACCTCCGATGACCCATTTCCGTCTCGGGCCAGGTATCTAATTGTTCGTCATCTGTCGTGGACTGACCCAATTTCTATTACAGCCTTATAAATCGTCTCGACCCTTTTACGATCTTCCGTTTATAGCGGTAACGAGTATTCCAGTTCGCCCTTTCCTTTTGTTCTTCTCTCTCCTGCAATTGGATTAAGTTTCTAAATTTTGGAGTCAATGTTTCGAGCTGGTCATTAAATGGAACACTGCCGTAGTATTTTTATTATTTTCACATCGTATTTCTTTGAAAGAAATGAGCAGATTTGACTCCTNCTCCTGCAATTGGATTAAGTTTCTAAATTTTGAAGTCAATGTTACGAGCTGGTCATTAAAATGGAACACTGCCGTAGTATTTTTTATTATTTTCACATCGTATTTCTTTGAAAGAAATGAGCAGATTTGACTCCTGTTAAATATTAAAACGATTTATTATTACAAACGGAAATTGTTTGTTCGACTTTTTCTTCGCAAACTTCGTTAATTATATTAGATATTTTGTTGCCAGAAGCTTTCATTTCATTTATTATATTTCCATTACATTAAATATATGATTTACCCTCGGTCCGAACCACACCCATTCCGATCTCTCATCTGCCATCGTGCCTTGTCAATGGTTATTGTTGCCAACGAAATATCTTTTCCGCTTCACCTTTCGCGATTCCTCGAACCGGGATTCTCTCGTAAAAGCTGTTGATTCGGCTGATACTCGAACAGAAGCCACTAAAAAAAAGCGAACAAGAAGAGAAGAGATATAGGTAGAGGGAGAAGCTGGATCCAACGGGCACTCCCCCAATATTTTGACTACCGTGTCAACGAGCCGGCATTCAGCGTGCTCGTCGGCCCGTGACGCCATTCATTCGACACTGCGTTAGCGCATCCCGGAGCAGATTTATCGAACGACAAAGTGCGTGTCGCCGCGTTTGCCGTTTCGAAACGCTGCCGGCGCGTTCGTGCGGTTAGATTTGTGGCCGGTTGCGGTTTTGTCCCGCGGGAATGAAAAGGGACGCGGCCCGAAACGGCGCACCGGGCAATTACCAAAGCGATCGTTGCTGTTCGCGTGATCATCTTCATCGGATTTCATATGGCGAGCAATAGAACCGATTCCTAAATGCCTTCTGCTTCCCGGTTTCCCGTACATCTTTAGTTTCCACAATAGACACAGGCCTGATGTTCTACTTCAATGTCAGAATTCTAAGCTTCTCGACTGAACAATTTTTATGTTTCACTTGTCATACGACGTGTAAAAATATATACAATATAAAAAATGAATGCTTAAATTATAAAGCAGATTGCAATTTTAAACGCATTTTTTAAACTAAATATTGTACTACAAACGCTGTCTGTTAATTAGAGTCTATGAAACGGGAGTAAAACTTGTTGGTCTTAAATTAGAAACTGACATTACAAGTATCTCAACTATTTCTTTCGTTTAAAATGAATTTAGTACTCTCGCCGCGGGTCGTCGACACGGCTTCTTCAACGCTAGGGAAAATATTCATGACACTCGGGGACGTGGTCACACAGGGTCGCAACAGGGTGCATTTCGTATCGCGGAGAAACAATGGGGGACCAAAAATGATAGCGACGTGAGAAAGAGTGAGAGAAAGAGAGGTTGATCGGTCGAGCCGAGAGCGAGGAGCCTGGCTACGAGGATCCCTACGTTCCTTACCCGAAGGAGAGCTCAATCGTGCGGAACGATATTCACCGTGTGGTTCCGTGTTATGTACTGGCACGGTAGTTTATAGTTGTCATCTATTAAGTGTATTTAGACAGAGGGGGTTTCTCGTCACCGGCGGCAGAACGGGTCATTGCTTCCTGTCGTCGTCCCGTGGGGGGAAACTAGCCTCCTCTATCCATCGAGCATTGCTCCCCGAGCCTCGAAGACGATTACAACGATTTCTAAGTTCCATTACAACTCGCCATTTAAACTGTGAATTAAAACATACATTGTATTTTATGCAATCCTCCCACCTTCTCTGCTCCATTCGAAATTTTCCTAATCACAAAGAAGATTTACTTTCCGAACGAGATCTAGACGATAAGATCGGAGATCGAGATGAGAGCGAGGACCTTGGGAACGGGGCAGTTCCCGATCGAAGCCAGTAATTATCGATTCGTTCGCGTTCGCTCGTCCTTTACGAGAATTCATTAAGACTCTTTGTTCTCGAGAGGTTCACGGACGCCCGTCCAATCCTGAATGACGCTTCGTCTAACGTAAACGCGTACGGGTGTACATAGCCGTGTCGGGAGGTCCACGCGAACAAAGGTCGTACGATTTTCTGCAATTAAATATATTTGCCGAGTGGGCGGTAGGCGGTGGGCAGCCGATTTATCGTGGAAACTGCTAGCATATTAAATTTCAGATAGGGCAAATGCTAGTCTCCATCAGATAATTGTATTTCAGAACTTGTGCCGTCGTCGGGTTACATTTATTTCTATTTCTTCTGATTAATCCGATTTCGAAATAGATAACAGATAATAAAGATATCATCTTATTAAACCAAAAAATTAATCAGAATGCTAAAGCAATTAACCGCGCAATATCACATAGATTAAGAGTAATATCTTAATCAAGTCATTCTAAATACGCAATTTATTCATTGTCAGTTTAAATATACAATTTAGTATCAATTTGTTTTGCCAAAGAAAAAAATGCTTTCTACCCAGTGCCATTCATTACTATTACTTATTGTATCGATTCAGCGTGGCACACAAGGCGTGTGGCTTCTAATCAACGGCTACTATGCACCGAGGCTGTAAGCGGTAGCCGGCGACATTAAAAGCGGAATCCGTCGGATGATTAATCAGTGGCGGGGCGATTATTTAGCGCGCGTTGAAACGCTGCGGTGGAATCGTGCGTACCCACGGATTCGCGCGTTTTCACCCTCATCGGGCGTCATAAATTTCCGCTGATTAAGGGCGCGATACAAAGTACACAACACGCACGGGAGGAGCGCAGAAGCTCGTTACGGAACGCGTATCGAAACGAGGCATCGGATCTACCTTATAAATGCCGTTCTCACGGGGGCCGTTTAAAATCCTCTTCCGGGCAGCGCGAAACGCGCGCGCGATTCGACGCGGTTCGAGAGCGTGGCTCGCGTCGGCCCCCGACCGCAGGATACTAGACTCTCATTAGCGGTATTCAACAATTATTCACAGGGTGCACCTCAGGGCGCGAAACGGTTGCCAGTCCGGTATAAACCGTCGTCGTGACGAATCGAACAGATGTCCCGAGGCCTAGTTAGGCAGCCCGTAACCACTTTGTCACCGACACTCGAGAGTCACGATCGATGATATTTAATCGTTGTTGATTCGTCATCCATAGGCGTCGAGTTCGATCGTCGAGTGCGATTTATTTTTTGTCACAGCGTTGATTTTAAGAAAATTCGATTGAGGGTTGATAGGCGAGTATCAATTTCCTAGGGAACGTATCTGACTCTGTATCTGTACCTTTGAATCCGAGATGTAATTGCGATATGGAGATATGGAATACAATATTCAATCAAGGTTTGATTCATCGATTCTACGGTGGTATTCAATGTATTTTTTCGCTCGCTACTAGTATACCGTACTAGACTACCGTGTAACGCGCACCTATGAACTCGCGAGAGTCTTGTGTATTCGGAACAAGCGGGAAATCAATAGAGATCGACGAAGCTTGTCCAGTTCGCGAAAGCCGGATGTCCGCGGGGTGTAAGGGGGATTCGGCGAGTCGAAGGAATCGCGGGATTCGACCCCGACCTGGCCGTAGATCATTGAAACGTATATCCCGTGGATCGCGGGGCTGTACCTGCACCCCGCTCGCCACGAAGGACACAAAGTAGATTCGAGATACCGGGAGGGACGGTGGTACTCTCCCCAGTTCCCGCGGGGTCGCGAGCGCCGCTCGTATATGGCCCGGGTTTCGCTTGACTTCCACGGTTGCGGCAGTTTCGAGATCGAAGATTCGCCTACGCCCATTCCCGCGGATCCCTCGGTACCGAAGGACGCTAGCCAACGTTCGAGATCCTGTTTCGTCCCCGCGGACCGCTCGAAAATAATTCGTCGGTCGCAGCCTGAAATCGATATGCCGATGTACGACGTCGACCTGGCGGTCGCAAGAATTATTCCCGGGTGGACGCGACCGGTGACAGATAAGTCTCAGCCGATCGCGACCGTCGACGGTTGATACCGGCTCACGCTGTTAGCATCCGAGCTGGAAATAGTCCCTTCGTGAATTCGATATCCTGAACGTGTTTTTTTGTTCTTCCCCTTTCAGTACGGAATTCTTAGGTAAATTTTGTTGTCTTCGCAACTCCTACTGAATATTTGCAAATACTCTTTCTTTGCTGAATAAGTAAATCTGATAATCTTTAGCCTTGCTGTAATACTTCCGAAAGAAACTACTAGACTAAGGGGAGATTTTCTTTCCGAAAAGATTGGGAGCTTAAAACGAAGGAAACACGAGAAATCTCGTGGCCTTGCAGTCGGTAAGCTAAGGTATCCGTTACGCGACGATTTGTTAAGAATCGGGGACGTTTCGGGCAGAAGCAGCTCATCGTTTTGGCAGATCGAATGAAAAAAGCGGTTTAACGAGCTCTAATAGGATTCCTAGTGGCGTGGATTCTTTTGAAGGGATTCCGGTCAAAACGTCGTTAGTCGTCGAGTTGGACATCGCCCAAACAGCATGGTTCATTTTTCCATTGCACCGGACTCGTGACCCAGGAAGCTTTACCGCTTGATCTTCTTTGCCCTGCATGAATGGTCGCTCGAGATCAGCTCGTTCGCTCTCCAAACGATGTTTGCCAACAATGCGATCGGTCGCTTCCGAGATATTCCCTGCCTAAGCGTGTCCCCTCGCTCATTTTTCACTCCGTTCCATTAATCCTCATTCTGAGAGGACCGTTGTTTCGAACGCAGATATTTTTACCCCCCCGGAAAAATGTTTCCTACCAGCAGCTCATTTTTCTCTTCGTTACGAATGCTAATCAAACATGATTAGATTTCTATTTACCGAATATACTCAGGTACTTCGTCAATTGATTTCTAATAAAGAGATTTATGTATTAATTAGAAAGTATATTCTACGAGCCTGTTGGTAATAGCGCCACAAATGAACATTTGTTGTTAATTACACACGAATCAAGGGAATGCAATCCCGACGAGTGTCAGTTACTTTATATTCAATATTCATAACGTGAATGTAATGAACATTTCTACAAATCAACGGTTCTGTCCTTCTCCAGGATGGATTCTAATCAAGCACCTTCACACATATCCGTGTATCTACAATCTTCTCGAAACGTTTCACCATATATTTAGTAAAGAGAATTTAATTTTAACATGGTACATTAAAAGTCAGTACGAATTCAATTTTATTTATAGAATTATTTTCCATCGTAGGAAAAATGCTTATTTATAATTAAAAGCGTTTCGCTCATTTAAAATACAAGCAAGAATATTTCAAAAATCAAAAATTTATATTTTCTTCTCGGTTATAAGAAATATCTGCGTATCCTTGGATCAGCTGAAACCAGTGTATGGTCAAACTCGCGATTAATAATACTCTCGCGCGGGAGACTTGAACGCTGGCACAAGCGATGGCAGGCACAGTACGCGAGATCCCCGAGTAGAGTTTCCGCGGCGAGGAGTCGCGTCCCTTTGACCTCCGTCGCGGGTTTCCTCGCTGGGACATCGGGTACACTTAATAATCCGGCACTGGTAATCGATTACCGCGACGACGACGACGACGACGACGAAACGTCGCGATGCCTGTTTTCACATAAGCGCGCGTGCATGCGAGAACGAGGATTCGTCGTCGCGCGCTCTAACGACATTCCACGCCGCGCGTTCGATTAATGAGATTGAGTGCCAGTTTTCAGCGGCGCGCGCTCACGGAATTCAATTAATCGTCGCCGCGTTCCTGAAATCTCGGGAATACCGCGGACGATACCTGTTCGAGCATCGTGTCTCGTTCGTCGAACGTCATAATTCAGCTGCGTGGATAGCCTGAATTTCAACGGATTGTAATAGCCTTGCCCGAGAGATTGATCATCAGTTTTGATTCAAGTTGAATCTCGTTAATTGGGAATTTTGAAGTGATTCAAAATTTTAGTCCATTTTTATCATTAGTGTGTATGCTCCGTTTATTACAAGAGAATCGAGAAATGCTTCGTGGAAAAGAAACCGGAGAGAAAATTCAACTAACTGAGAACTTTGATAAAACTTTCGTCAAGGATAACAATTCACTGGCATATATTATATAGCAAAGGAGTTCACATGTTAGAAAAAAGGTCACAATGATGACACTATATAGGGCGACCCTAGTGTTAAAAAAAAACTGTTCACGCGAGGATAGGTGACCGCTGTACTCGAGGAGGATGATAAATCTCGTTTCCTTCCGTGTCGATGAGCAGACACCTTCTGGAAAAAGGGAATGAGTCCATGTCTTCGGGGGCAGGAATCGAGTTCATATTAGACCCATCTGCCTCCTCCGGGAAGGGCTTCTGCATGAACGAGCAAGCATACTGGGACGAGACAACGGCTTGTATAAAATGTCGAGGAACGACGAGCGACGGACGAAAGTGTAAATACATCCGGATTATTTTCGGCCAATTGATCACGAATCTGACGCAGTTCGCCGCGCCTCCTCGTGTTTGCCGCTTTTTCTCCTCTGCTTGCTCGCCGGCAGTGGCTTGAATTATTTATGGCAACGAGACGCGTTACAATAAAATTCTCGCTTTGGAATCTTTTTCGCATAAGAAAAATTCTCGGGGTTTATTGAATTACTGAAGTGTCAAACAGTGTTTGAAAAATTGCTTGCAGCCAGTAAGTGTCCCATTAATTATCTTAAACTCTGAAAAATAAAATTGATGTCAAATCGGTGTCAATAAAATTGTTCACGAAAATTGGCAAAAATGATTACAACTCGATTGACGCAGGTACACTAAGCTGTTACGTATCGCACTTGAAAATACTCTCTCAAAAGTGGCGGTGATAGTGGTCACTTCGAACTAAAGGCACGGGGTGTCTTAAATTAGTGTAGGAGTATAAGGGATAAGGCTGCAATCAGCGATCAAGAAATCCGGGGTCGTCAGATGGAGTTCGGTGATGCAATCGCACGATTACTGGATTCGAATACGCGTTTCACGGTATCGTTTCCCGCGGTGTATCGGGTCCTACATCGCCAGGCTATCAGGCTCATAAAAAAGACCATAGGATCGGGTTCGAGGAGCAGCAGCGTGGCGCACTTTCCCAGATTTGTGGCCGCTTCTCTCTACCGGCATTATCTCGATAAAATGAAATCGGTCGTTAAACGAGGAAGCGAGAAGACGCGGTCGTACCCGGGTCCGAGGGAAGAGGCACGAGCACAAAAAGCAGTGGCCTCTCGTCCGTAGGATTCGTAGGGTCAAGGCGCGGGCAGCAGAGGGGTCGGCGCGAGCGAAAAGAGAGGCGAGGATGAGCCGGCGGAGAGAGAGTGGAAAAAAGACACGGTAGGAAAGATCGAGAGCAGCGCCGGAGGAGAAGCGTTTTACGTTCGGAAACCAGTTTCTATGGTTTAATTTCTATAGGTGGACATCTTGTTTAATTTATGGCGCCGTCCAACCCCCGCCCTTCCTGCCCTCCTACTCTCTCCCCTTTGGACGCCTTTCGACATTTTATTGGGTCGACCAGTTCCTGTGACTCCGTCGGATTCCAACTGAGCTCTCGAAAAAATTCGAACGATCGGTATAATAGACGTAGGATACATGTTCGCGGGAACGAGACCCACCTGCACGCTCCTCACCTTGTCCTCGTCCCCTCTCTCTCGTTCCCTTCGGTTCCTGATTAGAAGCTGGTCTAATTGTCGATCGATTTCGCAAGGTTGACTCGTTCCCAGCCACCGGGTGGAAGCGACAAGATCAACGATTCTGCGCCTCCGTCCGCGCCGCCGACTCGTTCCCTCGCGCCGTGTTTATCGAATCTGTACGTTAATTGAAGCAGCGAGCGGGTAATAGCTATGATTACGGTCGCTTACGTCTCGCAGGCCAGCGACTAAATTATATGGGTGAGACTCGGCACTGTGTACAGATACATAGAAAGAAAGAGAGAGGGGGGAGTTGAGAGAGAGCGAGGTTCCAGGATCTCTAGAGAAGGATACGCTTGTTTTAGGCACGGTTACAAAAATCGTTGAAAATTTAGAAAGGGTACTTATAACGCGCAAATACCTGGAATTATGTATCGCAGGTGAAATTGAAACGAATCGTCCTTTTTCATTATTCCGAATAAGATTCAAAATTATAAGATACATATCATTTCACACGATCTCACAAACGCGATTGCCAGTTTTATGGCGAATATTAAATATCATACAGGTCTTCATAATTCAGTCTTTGTGAGAATCAAAAGAATTATTCACCGTATGGATAGATCTGTAGAAAGATCTGGTTATGATACTTCGTTCAACGTGAACAATCAGTTATTGTATTAGAATGACAAATAACTTGAAGATATTAAAAATTACTGTGGCACGTACAGCGTTCTATACGAGCACAGAAAACTGACCTAACCTGTGTGTTAAAAAAAATTGTGTTTCATCGTATCATGAAAATTCGAAGAGAATCCAATATGTACGTGCAACATGTTTGTAGTATTTTTGTTGACACGATTTCTTGGACCAACCGAGACCAGATTGCTCCAGCTCGCTCCTCTGCTCTCTGTCCAGGATCATCGGTACGGAAACACGGTGAACCCCAAACAGCAGGGAGTGGAGAGGTGGGTGCTCGCAGAAAGTGGGGGATCAATGGGTGGTTCCTTGATTAACCGGTCTCGCGGGACCGAGAACCTCTGGATTGGCTGAGAGAACTGGGCCCGTCGGGGCCCATTGGTTGAGGTGGAACAGGCGTATACACGTGGGCAGGTACACCTAGCCTTCGCAATCTGGGGGAGATCAGTCCCCGACACTGCAAGCATCCAGACTCTCCTTAGGCGCGTTCAATGCAGTCGAACAAGTCGCACCGATTGCGAAGCGCCAGTTCTTTCCCGTCCATCGACGTGGTCGCACCGTGACTCGCGGTTGTTCGAGAGAGACAGGGAGAGAGACACACGCAGGGAAACGTGTATAAAAAGAAAAAAATAGTCGTTGGATCGAGAACGATCAAGGGGGACAGAGACAAGAGAGGGGTGAGCTCGAAGGAAGAAGGAGTTGTACCCACGCTTCGACGCGCGTGGTCATCCAGAACTGAGTGCTCGGTCCCAGTCGACGGATCTGCATCGAGGGAACCGATAAAGAGACAAAGTCGTGCCGCGTGTTCGCCGAAAGGGATGAGGTCCGTCGCGTGACACCGAACGAGGTGTGGAAACCATTCGTGACTGTTCACAAAGTGTATCGTGTTACCACGCGCCACGTGACTCGATCGTCCGGACTGGGACAATTATTATTCTACATTTAGTGTGTGCGTTTCGAGATTCGAGGACTTCATCGTCACAGGAATTTATTTTTTATTCACTATCTGGTAATCGTAGACGAAGATTATGGAGTGTAACGTGTGACGGAGAGGACTCGGTGGCAAGCAGATTTTTAAGTTGAGTTGTAGCTGCAGACACCGGTTGGCCCGCTCGTGTGGGTATTGCTTCACTGCGAAGGTGAGCTTAATTCATTTTACTCGATGCGCGTGATAATCGTACACGCGTTCCCTGTACACGCGTTCATATCTCCGGCTGCCTGAGCTCCGCTCGACGTATAAAGGCTGCTAAATTCGATTTCATCGTTGACTTCGTACACGCTTTTTCAACCTTAGAACCTGTCTTTATCTTTCATTTCACAGATATTTATTCAACGTAGACCGGTAAGACAGTGTACGATAATTAACTTTGATTTTGAGGAGAATGTATGTTAAAACTGATAATAATCTTGCGGTGAGATACTGTAGCCGCGAAGACGCACAAGGGAAGGGATATGAAAAAAAAAGAGCGACTAATCATAGTTATAAAAACTAGAAAATAAATCACTCGCGTTCAGCCAGTAATCACTGGCGTTTCGTCAATCTTACAGTCCATTCACCGCTCCATTTATTCCTCGTAAATTAAAGTCTACATCCAAAGTGGCTCGGCGTTGCTCGCGATTATACCACGGCGTGAAATTGATAATGCAACCTAATAGCGGTCTAAGTACGTTCGGACCGTTAAAAATACCCCTACCACTGAGAAATTTTGATTGGAATATAATTGCGAAACCGTGAGACCGTGCGCTTCGACGTGTTCTCTGTTATCGCGCCCAACGAAAATAATGGGGCTTACTTGTTCGTCCACGTGTCTAATCCGTATTTATTCATCGCATTTTCTCTAATCAAATTAAAATCATTTTCTATGCAATTCTGTACTTCTTAAGAAATGTATAACGGTCCCATATTTTTGCAAATACTCGTTTCGACTATAACCATTTATATTTCCTTCCATCTGTCTTTGAACCACGAGAACCTCTCGTCAGATATCGGAACGATGCGGTCGGATGGGGTTAGTCGTAAATGAAAACATTACCGTCACCCCTCGCTGTCGCTTGTTGCTATAATATTTGCCTACTGGTAGTAGCGTAATTCGGGCCCGGACACTCTCGTAATAAAAAGGCGAGCAGAAGTGCGTGCGGGAAAGTGCGGACGCACGTGTGCAGCGGAAGAGAAGAATGGAGAGGAATGGGACGAGTAGAGCGTTACAATTATTATGCATAGCTGCCTGGGCCGAGGGTCTCCCATGTCAAAATATATTTATTGCCCCCCTCCACTCGCGCTGCCTTTTGCCCTCAAGCTTTTTTAACCCGGTTGCGGTGTGTCAGCCACTATTGTTACCCTTTCATACGGTTATTACCCACTTGTACTACGGGGGAACCCTGGAGAGGTTTTGCAACTACAATTTCTCTGTCGTATGAAATCCTACGTGTCTTTATTACCAACCCAAGTATAGACGCATTTTCAGTAATAATCTCACGGGTTAAATTTACGGGACTAATTTTGGCAGAAAGTTATAATAAAAAAAATTCACAATAAGCAAGCGAATTTTGAGAACGTTCATCTCAAAGCGTGAATTTAGATAGTAGCGTTAAGCTCTCATAGACGTCTTAGGATAATCTGACTGTGTCATTCCAACGTATGCTATTTTTTCGGACAATTAACGGCTCGGTTCCCTTGGACACGTAAGCCGCCTAAGGATCGACATTTGCATCAAACCCCTTATCCCAGCTGGCTTAACGCCTTTTCGCCTTCACCCTTCCCAAATCGAAATCGTAAAACTTTGTACGAATGCAAACGATAGCGCGTTCGCTGTATACCTGACAGCGATTTCACCGTAGTAATCTTTCAATATTCAAACCTTGTCACGTTTATCACGAAGAATCGAAGGAAAAAGTGAACTCCGAAGGGGGATACGTCTTTCGTCTGGTCTTTATCTCGGGGTCCCCTGAAACATGCATTTAACGGTACAGAGAGTGGCTCTCCATTCGGCGAGACCGGAGACCGTTACTTTTCTAATCTGTATCGATGCACTCCGCCGGCGCGGGCGATAATTCGCGAATTACAGGGAACCACACTCCTGGCCGTTTCCTTCGATTTGCATTTTCAGCCAGGGGAAACGGCTCGGTTTTATCGCGCGCGTGTTCGACGCCGGCCCGGTCGGTCAATTGCTTAGAAAGTGGCCAAGAATGCGTGTTCCCGGGCTCTTTTATCCTTTTTTTCCCGCGTCGACAGCGAAACAGTTGGTCATTCGCCGCAGAAAATTGGTACAGTTTTCATGCGAACGTTCCACTCGGTAATACCGCGTGCGAGCGTTATTACAAACGCCGTTTTAAACGTCGCTTCTTTTCAATCGGTTACCACGGGGTCCGTTGCCGGGGCTACCGAGACAATTCCGCCGCGATATCCCCGCGGTCGTTAACGTTTACGATACTATAAATCAAGCTGCGCGCGCTTAATCGTCGAATAAAGGGGGATTATACTGCGGAGGCCCGCGACGCTGCGTTCCGGCCGCGGCGGCGAGAAATGCGCGCGCGTAAAATTCTATTCTCGAAATCGGTGCGCGTAAATCAGGGAAACCGCGCGATTAAAACGAACTTTACGACGGGACATTCATTCCGTTCTGATTTGTCAGTACGCGAAACTGACAAGAATTTCCTTCGTTCCTCACCGCGAACTGTTTCGCTCGATATCGCAAACATTATCGTTTCCTGGTTCTTCTTTTTTTTCTTCTTCTTTTTAGCAAGAGGATGGAGTGTACTTACGTTTTATAGTCGATGTTAATTCGGTTTTATTCTTGTTACAAGCGTCGATCGTCGCGCACCCGTGATGCAGCGTGACTCAAGCTGGACAAACTTCAATAACCGTCCGTTCTCGTTTTGACTTTACTCTTTTTGTTAGCGAGATGACCATAAGTACCTCCTTGGTCGTCCTCTGTTTTTTCTACGAATCATCCGCGATCATTTCAGTTTCTTTGTAAAGACACGACCGGAAACGTTGATTCGCATTAACATAAGGAGCGTTCACGATTCATGGGCCTTTCATACGGAGGCATAACGAATTCCACGTTCACCGCGGCCAGAACAGGATTCCCATACGCGCGGGTTAAAGGGTTGGTCTCCGTCGATTAACTTCGAGTGGCTGAGGAAAATCGAGCGAAGGATAGACGGTGTTAAAAATTGGATCGGTCACGGGCCGAGGAGACGAACAATGCTGGCAGACTCGAGGCGCAGCGGTCCTCTTCGCCGGAGACGATCCAGCCGGGGTTTCACCTCGTGGGGCTAAACTGTCGCGATAAATGATCCTACGGGAGATTATTAATTGTCTTTGACTCCCGGCCGGGCGCTTTGTGGATCGCGAAAGCATATTAACCGAAAAGGAGAAGCTGCCTGTCGCTCGGTCCTCCCTTGCCATATGCTGCTGCCGTCGTCGTGTACACGTGCAGCAGCGGGCACCCGTGTGTGCGCGCCGCTGGTTCGAGTGTCTGAGCACTGAAACGTGTATACAACGATCTGGAGCATCATTTTTCAAGGACTCCGATCGACGTGCCAGCCGAGGCGCGGCCATCATCCATCAAACCGATCGTTAAAAACGCATCCAGGCCGATACAAATTGCGCGACCTGTAGCCCGGCCGCATTCTTCGACAGCCACTCCAGTTTCCCTTTCCCGTGCCTATTTTTCCCGGTGAACCTCGTACGAGTTCAAAGGCTGCCCGCGGTGACGTCCCGCGTCCTCTCGTCCGAGGAAGATAAATCACGAAAGAATTCGCAAGTAATAGCGGCCAGCGGAGTTTCTTCTTTACAATCTTGTCAAAGCTCCACCTCCTCTACCTGTGCGCGCCTCTTTGTGATCCGAGAAATCCTCTCTCGCGTAATCTTCGCGTGTTCGCGCGCTCGTTATATGAATTGAAATCGTTTAACAGGAATTCGTGGTTCGCGTGCGAAACACGCATGCGATAGCGTAATCTAAATAAAACGCAATAAACGATCTTGTTCAAATCTCGAGTTAGCTCCTCGGTTTAACAGCGAGCCAGTAGTCGTCGCGCGTAATTGACGATAAACGGGCGTAATCGGTGTTATATTTTAAACCGGGGCCGCGTGATCCACGCGTCGCTCGTCGCGCGGCTCGCCGATAAGATCGCGAGCACCCGGCGAGACTTTCGTGGCGCGAACAAATTCCCTTGACGCCGCTTAGTAGGTAGGTACCCACGCCGAGTACATATGCCACGGCGCGGTGATATATCGACTCGTTCTTTCGCGCGGACTCATTAACTCATTAAGTTAGCGAGAAAAATTGCCGGCCGTATATCAAACGGCGGCCGGTAATCAAGCGGTCATTCTTAACGCGGCTGTAAATTCGCGAATTAATATACCCGCCAATTAATTAAGCCCCGCGCGGCGCGGCAGCACTTTCTCCCGTGTGCCCGTCTAAAACCCTCACGGAATTGTAACGATTCCCCCTGTCAACCGCGCGACCAGGAAACACGCCGGTAGACCTATTATCGACGTGAAATTATTTGAACCTCTTAATTGGACCATTATCACCGTTTTCCTCGTGCTTCTATTATGCACTGAGATTTATTTCGAGGAAATTGACCGACGATAAAAAGAATCTCGATCAAGGGATTTATGTAATATTAATTAGATCTTCGATTATCATTGATACCCGATAACACGAACGTACGCGTACCATCGAATATAAAATCATGAAAGATCTTACCGTTTACCGTCGCATCATCAGTCTCATCCCTTGGCAAAGAAAAAGTAGATGAGAAGTCGTTCGAAGGGGAAGGGTTGTCGCCCGAGGATAAAGGGACAATGCCAGAAGTCGGCGATGGGATCAACCGGTGGAAAAAAAGTATCATAAAGGGGATAAACGTCACACGGGACTCGAGTTTAATGGCGCGTGAACGTTCGACTCGCCCCTGGACCTGCGTGGTTACGGGACAGGATCGGGAGTCGAACCGACGACAAGGAGGGGTTCGCCTGTTTTCCCTGACCCCATCAGGTACGTCCTCCCTTTCTCGTGGTCGTTGACGTTCTCTCGCCACGAGACCGGGAGACGAGACCGTAAGTCGATATTTGGAGCAGGTCGATCGACTTCATTAATGGACGAGTGCCAGGCAAATATTGACTCTCCTCGTCGAAACTGGGGTACGAGCTGCACGTGTCGCTACTCAATCTCGAACTCACTTTCGTCTTTCCGCAACAAGTTAGATCATACTTATGAAATCAAATAGAACCGATGGTGGAATCGTATATAGCTTTTTAATTCAAAGGATTGCTAAGGTATTAGAATTGAGAGTTGCATATAGTTTCTTTTATTCTAATAGACTCGAATAGGCCTTATTACATTTTTTAATTTGATGTAATGGATATCAATATAAACTGATCTACTAATAATGCGAACAAGCATTTTCCAAATTCTTTGAAACTTACCAGGTGAAGACTACATAAGCCATTGTGACGTCTATAATGACCCATATGAGACGTCGATTGCCAAGATTATGGCCGGTTCATGGTCTCGTTTCTCCTTTCTAGAGAATTTTTGCATATTAACCCGCGGGAACGCTTCCTGGCTGGTAGTCGCCGCATTATCTGATGCTTCGTGCCGGTGATAAGCGTCTCTCTCGAAACAGCTCCGAGCTCTCCGGAAACCGGAATGCTTTGCCTGGGAAGAAATTTCGCGGTAGGCGCGGTTTGATCGTTTTCATGAATAACCCTAACGCGTGCGTTATTATACAAATAAATATTAATTTGACCATTATCACAGGTCAATCAAAGATCGGCAAACTTAAATTGTTTCAGAATTTTGTTTGTCTTCTGGAGCTAGGAATAATTTTATGAGTCTTAATTATTAGACTGTAGATATTTGTCTAAAATAAAACATTCAAGATTCTTCTATAGACCTACAAAATTCGCTGTGCTTAGTTATTATCCAATATTTCTGAGAACCGTAGGGCTGCGAAAAATTGGAGCCATAAATTCGGTGAAATTGTCGAGATAATTCGGGGCATAGGACAAACGATGAATCGTTGTAAAAGTGGAACACGAGCCTTGGCCCGAATCGTGGGATAGAATCGAGATATCGGGTACGTGCACGCGCTCGTCCAGATCCTTTGTAAAATCAATAGGCTCCGCTACTTAAATGGTACCGTTCGCTAGTTATAGTCACCGGGTCGGTTACAGGCTACGGATACGGTTTTACCCGAGGAAGGCTGAATCGATGCGCTCTGTGATTTACTGTTAATCGCGAGACCACTGTTAATCAACGTCGGTGTCTGCGTGCGCGTACGCCGCCTGGCTCCGATATTCCACTTGCCGCGGTTGCGCATCGATGGAAACAACACGTCCTGATATTAGCTCCGCGCCCCGTTTTTGCCTCGCCGCTTAACCTTTCCTCCTCTACCTCCTCCTCCACCTCCTTGTTTACCTCCTTTTCCTCCTTCACCGAGGGAAAAGAGACCTCCCGAAGAAACCCACCACCGAGCATTCTCACGCGTACTGCTCGCCAGCCGTTTCGAATCAAATTATGGCCGCGCACTGTATTTCGATTTCGTTGAACAAAATGCCAGAGTTCACAGCGTTTTTTGGATACGAGGCAATTGCGTTTCGATTATACGTATTACCCAGGCTAGTTAGGGCATTTAAATATACACCGAGCCAATTGCAAAATTGATAAAGGGGAACCTCTTCTGATGAAGATAAATGTTTTAACATTTATCTGGCACAGTGATTCTGCAACCTGCTGAACAGTGTATTAGCGCTTTTAACTAATCAACCGCATCTCGTATCATGAAATGCCTCGCTTATTTGATTATATAATTTCATTCGGAATCGTCGTGCTGTTATTTTTACAAGCGAGTAGGTCACTGTCGCGGCGCGAGTATAGATGCGTAGAAGGAAAACGAGGAAAAGGGAATAAAAAAGGGGAGACGCTCGGAGAGACGTTTCTCAGGTGGGGAAGAGGGAAAAGAGGAGAGATGGTCCCGGCTCCTCATCAGTACGCGGAATGAAAGAAAGAGCGGGCGTCAAACAACTGCGTCGGGAAAAAACTTGGAAACCTTAACGAACCTGCGAGTCGACTCTTCTTTTATCTCTCCCTTTCGCTCTCTCTTTCTCTCTCCCACGGTGTCTCCCTACTCTGGCTACGTATCTCCGTCTTCCCTGTTCCTCGTTTAAAACCGAGTGGCTACCGTCCGCGGGCGCCAGTCGCCTTCCTTTAGGAGAACAATCGCGGAGTGATTAGAAGCCACGCTCGTGTCGCGGCTCTTCTCTAATTACAGTCACTTTGAATTCTCGTTAAGAGCTAGGCCGACCCGCAAAAACAGCGCGTCCTTCCGGAAATTACTACCCTCCGAGGGTATCGTCGCCGGTTTTTGCCGGCCGAACGCTTCAAGCGCCACCGGCGCGCACGGTCTCCTCATTAACATTCGCTGCGAATCAACGCGGCCAGATTATAAATCGTTTTTGTTCGAAAAGGCACGATAATTTCAACGGCGGTCGCATTCCCGCGACCGAACATGGTCATTTTTTCAGCAGGGACACCGCGCGGTCTTCTCTAACGAGACCGAGACTCCTCGCTAAATGTGGAAACCCTGACGTCTCACTTGGAATTTCTAAAAAGCCAGCCACACAATTATGTAATTAAGCGCCCATACCGAGTAACATATTAGAAAACTCGCGGCGTACAAGGACGCTCGCGAATGATTTGAACCGGCCATTCTTGGCCCGAAGATAAACGCGGCTCGCGACGTTCGAGGAAGCCAGGTGCGCTCGAGGTCCCTCCTGGCCAAGATTCCCTTATCGGCTCGATGGTCTAATTTTATTCGAGTTTTCAATTCGAGGAACGCGACCGACGACCTGGCTCCCCCGACCCACGGACAGATGGTCAATAGGCTCCCAGCGAGATAGCGCTGATTTATGTGCGTTCTACGATTTTATTCCTCCGGCGTGAACGAGAAAAATTGTCGTTGCGAAGCAACGATTAAACCGTGTCAGGGGCGATGAAAAAAGAAGGAAAACCCGTTTAAGATCATTTTTCAAGCTCCATCACTACTTTCCCTAGTAATCCACATAGTGTTCGAACATCCGTGTAAAGATATTGTAGGTGGAATAAAAATCGTAGCGAACGCGGAGAACCGGTTCGTCGCATCGGTCCTCCCTACGTCTCTTCTTCTTTTCCCTCACCTTTACGCTTTACATCGCCAAGGATGTGAGCCCGAATGACGCACTGTCTAGAGTCCTCCTTCTAACATAATTTCTATAATTGCAGATGAACCAGCAGTGCAAGGTCTGTGGCGAGCCGGCGGCCGGTTTTCATTTCGGAGCGTTCACGTGCGAGGGTTGCAAGGTAAAAGATCTATTTAATTATCGCTTACGCTCTCGACGTGTTGTTGAACTCGGGATTTAAGAGAGTCTTGTTGCTTGTGTTTAAAGGGATGGTCTAATGATTTTTTGAACGTTTGTCGGTAGAATTTGCAACTTCATTTCTCCGTTTTAACAATAAGGGGTTATACCTTAGAATAAATTCGTTTTGCATTCTTTCACTATGAAGGTGCTTACTATTCAAAATAACTACGATTTTCACATCGATCTGTAACATTTTCTTAAATCTCGGTTTGATTTCACTACATAAAAAATTTTTCTAAAAATATCTTCAATCTTCCGATGAGTCCTAATCCCAGCTACGAGGAACTCGTAAGAACTTTCCGGATAATCCAATACATTTAAAAAAAAATGATCTAAGTTCTAAAATATCGATCTAGAAAGATAGGAAATTTAATTTAGAATGAATCAGCGTTTTACGGACGAAATTCACGTTCTCTTCGGTTACTCGTTGAAACGAACTCGACGCGACAGCGGTTACGCTCGCTTGGTGTCGGCGGTCGCGGCTCATCGCGTTCACTCCGATTTAAAAAGGCTGGATGCTTAATAAGCCGTGTCGAATTGCGACACGGGAACAACGGGCACGTACGTCTCGCGGTGTTATCGACGTGGAAGGTGAGAAAGTCCCATTCTCGATGGACTGGCGAAAAACGTCGGCGCGGCTCGAATCCGTAAGTGGACGGGAGAATCGAGCGCGACCAATCGATTATCTCAGATCGTCCTCCTTCGAGGACGATTTCGTGGGCAACGCGATTGTCTTGGAAATCGTGACACATGGAAAAGTTTTTCTACAGTGCCATACGGTTAATAATAGATCGCTTCACTTTCCTTTCAGTTCCTCTTATTTTCAGTCGTCTCGTAATATACAAAGAGAGCATTCGTATTTTAGGTTTGGTTTCTGATAAACAAATTTCAAGGCATTATCAGCATAATTTTCATGTAATTATTCTTTCTATCTTTAAGGAAACACGTATATAACAATATTGTAAATACGGGAAAAGTATTGGAGTAACATATATCTATGCATAATATATTCGTCATGTATAAGAATATCATTTATTGCAGTCGCCTAATAGCATTAGAACGCACAGCCTGTTTTAACGAATGAGAACAGCAGGTTATCTCAGAGACATTCACGAAAGAACGAGGGCGAGAAAAGTGTAAAGGTGGGGGATCGGTGTAACAGGTCAGAGCCGAGGAGAAAAGGCCGATAGCGGATGAGGAGGCTTTCAAAAGGTATCGATAGGCATCCACACATAAATCCGTATCACATGTAGGCCGTATTTTCCCCCGTTCGCTCGATCCTAGAGAGGATCTCCCAGGAGGAGGAGGGAACGTATGGAGAAAGAGCGAGTCTAATTTACCTAAAACGCGTTATCTGTTGGCTCGGTCTCCGGGAAACCGAACGCACGCGGCAGAAAACAGAGACAGCCGTGGCCCCGTGGTCGCCTTAATGAGGTCCAATTACTATCGGATGGGTCACTTAGTATGCGGTACCGATATTCCACGGTGCACCACATTAGTGGGACGTCGGCCACGGGAAGTGGGAGGGAGGGAAACAGAGAGAGAGAGAGAGAGAGACGAGGGAAGAGAAGAGCAAGGGTCAACACCCTTCGGGCAGAGAACGCGGCTTAACGAGAGGAGCCTCTCTCGGGGCCCTGTCCTGTCGTTCGGTCGACTTGTACGCGCGCGCTCGAGCACGTGCGCCGCGGATTCCGCCGATTGAATATTATTTGCGGCCCTTATCGATCGCTGCCGCCGCGGCAGCAACGTCGAAGGACATCGCGATGAAAGCGGAGTTCCCGGCTTAACAGTCCTCCTCTCTGCCGATGCTGTATCTCTACGTCTGAACGCGCGGCTGTCGAGGGGAGGATCTCTGAAACCCGTTAGGGGCGATTAGGAAGGGCTAGATTCGAGACCGACGGAGAACCGGTTGGATGTAATCAAATGTTGGAAAAGAATGGAATTTGCATACGCGTAAGGGATGCTGGGAAAGTTTAATTATCATAATCGACGGTTTCTTATGAGACTGCACTTGATAATCATCGGAGATATGCAGTCTCTGGTTTAACGTTGTCAAAAACGTTTAACGAAACGTCTGTTGTGGGAACGTGTACAAGCAGTTACAGGTTCTCGCACCACAAAGAATTCAGCCTTTTCCATTTACGAGTCGGTGAAAGGAGAAAAAATGAGGGTCAACTTTGACATTGTCCGCGCGAGCGTCGACAAATCGCTCGCGATCTATCTCCACTTTTTACGTGCACCACGGTTTCAACACGTTGTGCCCCTGCCCGGACGACGTTCACCATTCTCACGCAGTTCGAACCTTGAGTTAAAGTTGAACCCGAAGGGGGAAGGGGGACGGCGAGAAGTTCGGGAAATATTTGAAATAATTTACCGGGCCGCGCATTATACCAGAGCGAACCGGGTGAAGCGAGGGACACTCATTAGCATACTAACGACTGGCTCGAATTCTCGCCGCCACAACGGAGAAGAGACCTACTACTCCTCCTACCCTCCGTACCCCCGTTTCTGCTCCGACTTCTTCCATTTTTGGTGACACCGTCGCGTTCCCCGGATAACTGTGAAACACGATGTATGATCCAGTCTTCAGTCGCCTCGACTTTATTGCGCTATTTATCAGTAACTGCCGCGTCTAATAAATGGGAAATTTTTTTTTATATAAGCCATGAGTACTGTCAAAATAAAAAAACCTTTTCATAATGTACAATCGCTGTGTATTATCTCATAATCAATTCTGTCAATCTTTTCTTATAATCTTTCGTAAGAGTAAACGAGAAGCACCCATGGAAGTTTTGAGGACTATTCATTAAACCATTAAAGAAAATCAAGTAACAAGAGAAAATTAGCTCCTGCTAACTATGTGGTAATAAAAATAACATAGAAATTATGAAAACGCTAAGTAGATATTCCTAGAAAAATCTAAAATAATATTTAAGAAACGAGAATAGTGCATCTCCTGTTGCAAGACTGAAAG
>SHCU01000057.1:374454-390483 GCA_004307685.1 Ceratina australensis | reverse complement strand
TAGAAATTATGAAAACGCTAAGTAGAATGAATGAAGAACGCTAGAAAAATCTAAAATAATATTTAAGAAACGAGAATAGTGCATCTCCTGTTGCAAGACTGAAAGCCATGAAATAAATGATTACTATCAACATTATTCGAAACCGAATTCCAGGATGGTGTCGCATCGAGCCACGACAAAGGAAAAACAGAAGTTGATCGCCGCGTATGAATAATAACGCGCGTGACCCGTGTTTTAACCACCTGGCTGCACCAGTTCGCACTCGTTAGCGTGTATCTCGGCCGGAAGGGGGAGGAGAAATTCAGGGATTCGCGGCGCGTACTGATGCAAATTGGTCCGGCGAGGACCATTGTTTCCCGAGCGAGCGATTATGCGCGCGACCGACATCGCACGACAAATTTTTCGCCGCCCCGTTGTGGCCCGGTCGAAACGGCTGGCCCGTGATTCACGTTTCGGGACTCTCCCGGTCGTTATTCATCGCGCGACAATGGAGCGAGCGACGGATCGAGGACGCAGACCCGATTTCGAGGCGACATCGGTTTTCCTGACGACACCGGGGCGATCCGAGACGGTTCGTGAATCGCGTACCCTGGAATTCACCCGCTTCCGCTGGAAGTACCTGAGAAGCCACTTAGCCAGTTTTCCGGACCGTCGAGCGCGACAAGCTGCGAGCGCATCGAGCTCGTTGCGAAAAAAGCATCGGCCGAGTAGGTGGCGCCGGTTGGCACCGTCGAAAGGATGCATCGGGTTCAGCGATTTAGTATTCCAATGACATTTCAATTTCCTTCATGACGTAATCTCTGTTTTATACGAATCTCGATAGCGGGAGTGATTTCGCCGCGTGGAAAAAACGTCGACGTTAAAACAACGCGCGCGCGTCGTAAATCAAACATCGCGTAATTGAATATATTCGTAGGTTCTGCATTTTCAATATGCCGAAGATTTATCGCGCGAGCGTCCTTAGATCAAATTTCCCATTCATAACCACCGGCGGTGCCGATCGGGCCAATCCCATTATGCGAGCGATACTTATGCAACAATGCAACGCACAACGTCTTGTTTCGCAAAAAAAAGAATCCGAAGCGCATGGAATCGGATCCAAGTCGGTTCGTCTACTCTTGCCCATCGGTTACATCACGGTGAGAGAGAAGTAGATTACCGGAGCGCGTTTTATGCAATTGCATTCACGCATTCGAGAGCGCTCCTCAGCGGACGGGTCGCAGAAGGGGGAGCAACAATGGGCACGGGACCAACTTGAAAAAGAGCCCGTGGTAGACGTTACAGGGGTACGGCCGGGATTTCCATTTTCACGGAGCCGCCGGCTGGACGCGATTTCGCGACGCTGCCCGATTAGCGTTTCCCGTCACGATCGACAGATTAGTCGACCGGTTCGCCGATCTTTCCTTTTTTCCCAACTTCTTCTTCTTCTTCTTTAACCGAGTTCGCTGCTTCGGTGCTCCGAACTGGGAGTGTCCGGCCGATTGAAAATACTACTGTATCGACTCTCGGGCAGTCGGTAGTCCATCGGATAGAAACTGTCACGTGGCCGTATTTTATCCGCGGTTCGCTCGGTGAGAATCGGCCGGCCGGCCTCTCCTTTCGTTCCGTTCCGTTCAGGTACACACGTTCGTCACAAATCCGTAACGATTCCGCCGCCAACAGCCGGCCACGGTTACGCAAAGTGCTGGAACGCCGGAGACTTTCGACGTTACTTACCTGCACTGTAAAACCCATTGCAATCGTATCGTCGACGCGCACCGGTTTGCGAAACCTCCCTGGCCTCGCGAGTTACAAAGTAAATGAATTGTCGGCGACGAGATTCACTAATTTTTTCGCTTTATCTCCTCGGAGCGAAATCGATTTGATAAAAGAGAAATTCTAGACGATCAGATTTGAATTAAAAATAAATCAGATGCAAATTATTTGATAATTATAAACCCGCTCGTAAACTCTGAACTATATTTATCAAGCGAAGATCGCATTCAACACTTCTTAAGGTGAGCGTACGCTTCTCTATACGCATTCAGCGGTTTCATAAAGTAAACGGACCTGCTTATCACAAGGGGATCTAATTTGCGGCGGTGGTATTTAAATGGCTGGCAATTAGGGGGACGTAATAGCGCGGCAGTTAAGAGGCACGATGCGCGAACGTAGTCGCGAGCCGAATCACCTTTTGCCGGCGATGACTCTGGCAGCGAAAAGGGAGCCGCGGAAAAAGTGCCGCGTCGCTTGAAGGCGGAAGAATCTGTAGAGGCCGTCGCGCGGGACTATCCGCGTGTATTAACACGCGCCACCTTATTATAGCGGTGAAGCGTCTCTCTTTACGAGAGAGCTAATTGTGTCGGCGAAGATTGGCTCTGTAATCGAGTTTACGGCTATGTCGCGCGTGTAAAATGCGTTGCAAATCGAAATCCTCGTTTCGTTCTCTTCGTTTTTCTTTTCTGGGAGTACATGTTCGTAATAAATGGGACGATCCTTTCTCAATTTTTATTAAAAATGGCTTTGATAAATCTTGTAAAAAATTAATCGGACGTACGGTATCACGAATCTAGAAAGTATTTTAGTTAAATGAGCCGCAGAAACGGTGGTCACATCGGAAGCAATGTCTGAACAATGGTCGTATGTACAGTACGAGCGCGCAGAGTTCATAGACTGGTGTAGATGGGACCGCAAATCGCTTCGCGTAAACACAATTTACGATCGGACAGGGTAAGTGGTACCGCGTGAAAACGCCACCTTGCTCGTATGTGGGCCAAATCGCGGCGACAGCGGCGCACGTTTTACGCGCTCCTTTTACGAGCCAATAAATCCCCGATCTATCGATCCGACTTATCCTGCAAACTTGACTCTCTCGCTTTTTCTCCGACGTTCTCCATCGAGAACCAATGCCGGCGACGTAATTTAATGCCTGTCGTAATTTACAACTTTTCCACAAATTGAAGTTCGTCGTCAGCTCATTTTGTATTACTTGCAGAATTATACGGAGGATATACAGCCGTGTGAAGTGACACGAAGTGACAGTCGTCGCAATTAAATATAAGAATTTTAAATCTCAGCCTTCTGATTTCAATCTGCTTGAGGTCCCCGACAATCGAGATGGCCCAGTTCACGCCCGATTGTGAACGAACGGAGCGTCACTGTTGCCACAGACGTCGCGCCCTTGAGGATGCTCGATTAGCATTCAGAGCGACGCCCTGCGCGACGTTCACGTCCCACGATCTCTTCAGAACGTATCGGAGCTTGCGTAAAACGCGAGACCAATTGGCGCAATCCCCGAAAACTAAAGAAATGTATATAGGTGAACGTGAGACTGAAAAGAAAAATTAACGACGCGCAGTATTAAAAATTTATGAAACCGTACAGTTTCTAAAAGTCAGCTACTCTTTCGCTGCATGGTAAAACTTGTGTGAACTTAATTGCAAATTTCGTAAGACGACGAGTTCATCGAATAATTCCGGCTTTCACCGGAAGCGCGGAACGGAGACACATGTCTCGGGGTTGTGTCGACTACGTTGGCGGCGACCCGTTGTCTGCTAAATCTGTCTGCCTGTCCGCGAGACAATCGGTCGTGTTCGCAACCACCGGTGGTTCTACTAGTCACGCGAGTCACGGATGAAATATGTCGAACCGGCAGCAGCAGGCCGACTGCCTACCCGTTCGTCGAACGATTATCACGCGGGAATCGGGATTCACGCGAGAGCAAACAGTGCGGTGGATCCACGAGCGATTCCTGGTTGCCGCGCGTCGTCATCGTTCTGAATGATCTCGCTGGTAGCGGTCGTGTAACGAAGAAACTCCGTGACATTGTTTCCTCCGGAATCGACCTCCCATATCGCGGCACGTTATCGTTGAAAATTAAAGTAGCATCTTTCGGTCGATGGAAAGTGAAAGCAGAGCTAGAAGTGAATGTTTGAGGATGGGCAACGATCCGACTTCTGCGGTAACAGGCTTATTGAGAGAAAACGCGAAGAGTTTGAAGAAGTTGGAATTAATTTTAAGATTAAATTCTGTAAGTAAGAAACGAATTATTGTTTCATATTTTCCGTGGGGAATAACCTGGGGGTATCTGTCAAAAATATTATACAGTTAAATCGTTGTATGTTAATGGTCTCGTAATTCGTTTGGTAACACTGTAAGGCGTAAGAAAAATATACGTTCCAGTTTCATTTTCCATCCGCGGCGGGATAGTGAAACTAGAATTTTTCTCAATATCACGACAGCGGATATTCATTGTCCACCCTTTGCCCCTTTGTCACGCCAGGTGAAATTTGATCCGAGCATTCTTTCCCTCGGGGACATAATAGGGAACGTAGGCAGCGAACGATCGCAGATTACCGGTTGGATTAAGCAACCGGGATCGGTAGCGATTCGATAAACAATCGGTGGCAGCCCCGCGCACAATTTATCCCGCGTCGCGTTGCGAAACCCGCCGTCGATCGTTCGACATTTTCCATGCGCTTTTCCCACTCTGTCTCTCCCCACCGCTGGGAATATGATCGAGCAATTAAATCCATCTCGCGTAATGGCATGCACGCGGCCTTTGCGCCCGGCCCGGCGACATCCGCGCCGCGGCAACATATTTTCCTGGTGCACGCAACGAATAAATCACGGGATCCAAGCGATCGATCACGATCCCAGAAGAACCGGAGAGATCCTCCGCCGCCGGCTTCTTCGTCCTTTACAAGAACAGACTTTTCCATCGTTCGTATCGGTACCGGTATCGTCTCGGACCGAATTTGAATATCGCGATCGTAGATTGTACACGATTAAACGGAATCATAAAACAGCTGTTATATTGCCAGTCCGCCGCGGTAACAGCTCGGAGGTACATAGATCCGAACGATTCGGCGGGCCGTGGAAAAGGGACGAGCCGGTGAGTGGAAATCGTGAGCGATCGCCGGGGCATAAACTTTTCCATCGCGCATTTTCTCGCGGCTCGGGCTCGGCGAATAATTCTCCGTTGCGTATCGATCCGGCTTGGTTTCTTCTCCCGGTTTTTCTCACGTACACCCATCACCTTCTGTCTCTCTCTCTCTCTCGATCCCAAAGAGGATATGTACACGCTCTGCGCGTGTGTTTTACGTTCGAACCGCGACCATTCCGCTAGCAATCGCACTCGTATCTTTGTTGCCCGTTGGAGCGCGGTTCCCCATGCATCAATCCGCACGCATGCTGGGCTATCCGAGGCTGGGATCCGCTAATGTAAGCAAATAGCTCGCGCGCAGACAAATTCTTCACGACCATAACGGGCTCGCCGGTAAAAATCGGTGACGTACGAGCCTGCGAGGATCCATAAAGCGCCCCCGGTGCAAGCGCAGCTTTCGAGTACCGTGCCGGAAGATCGATCACTTCCTCGTTCAAAACGGTTCGTCGCTCGTGCCTCGATATCGCTTCCAATGCTGACAATATAGGCGTCCAGCTACTCAAAACGATTCCTGTACCATTTGATGTGCACAGGACAGTTAAACTATTAATACTGTTATTTCTGATCAAGGAAAATTCATTGCTTGCGTGTGTTCTTATCTAATCGCTCGGGTATCGTATTGAACGGTTAAAAAGGTTTTTACGATTTTTTGGGAAAAGTAGTATATTGAAATTATGGCAATGGTTCGACGATTTTTGAACAGGTTCATTTTAATTAGTCACTGGATTCCCTAATATAATGCTGAAAATATATATTCTCAGGCTACCACCGAAGTAATGTACTCGATGCGCTATAAATTAGATGCGCATTCACGGCGTTTAGCGGCGAGCGTACGCAACCTTTTGCCATTTTATCGTTTCGCATAGGAGTAATAGACTGGTGATAATCAATTGCGGACCGTCTAATGGTACGGTTCGCGCGTAAAGAACGATAAATTATGTCGTTGCCGGGCACGTGTGTGCCCAGGCCAGGCCAGACCAGGAAATGGCCCGTCGCGCGCATTGTTCTTCGCCGTGCTGCAAATAGGAAAATAATCTAATAAGCTGTGTTTATTCATCCGGCTTTTGCCAGCTCCATGCTCCAGATTCCCTATCGTCGAACGTCTACATCAAACCGTAAATCACGCCGTAAAGCCGAACAACATAATTTGCACCGACGAAAAAAAACTATATAACCGAAGCACGAGAATTCCCAAGGAAATGTTGCGTAAGAGTTTCGATCTCTNTGTCACTCGCGATTTTGAGGAAAACGCGTGCGTGCGCCGTCACGTTCACCGGGAAACGATCGATCTCAAGTACTCCGCGAGCCACTATGTAAATCATGTAATTCCCGCTGACCGCATTGTGTAGTAATTAGATTTGCCGTTGAGTCTCGAATTTTCCGCGAGCTACACGTCCGCGCATTCTGCGACGAGTAGCGTGGCAGGCGCCAGCGAGACGAATCTACGAAATCGCGATAGAGGCATCAGCATACAATGACGGCCGTTCATTGTTCCCGCGGTTAGGACTGTCGTCGCGCGATCTGCAATTCCAATCCTTGCCACATGAAATTGTGGAGCGTCAACGGGAAACCGCGTGAAACGAAACGTCAACGCACGTGGTACCCTGTCAATCATAAGTGATAAAAAATTCATTTTTTATCTCGTCCGATCTTGATAACGAGAGAGCTGTTGTGAACGTTGCACGTTCTTTAGCTTTCAACCGGGTTTCATCGAACCCGAGGCGAAGACAACGCAATCGCAGCTTCGCTTGAACTCGAAATGAAAACGAGAGTGGGTACCGGCGTTCAACATGCGCGGCGCATAATAATCAGCCAAGGTCTCCGAGGCGACGACGTCGGACGAGCTTCGGTTTTCAGTGATTTGTTCGATTTCCCTGGCCACTTGCCAGGCCTCATACTTCATCTTTCTAATGATCCTTCATGCGTTCATAACTAAACTGATATTACAGAAATTATATTTCATTCGTCGAAAGAATGATCGTCCAGCTCTAATTTATTTTACAATAAAGTTCCTCAAGCGAAAAATGAGTATTCCAAAAAATATAGATTTGGGGAAAACGCGTTACACAGTTATTAAAAATTTATGCAAAGTACAAATAGCGATGGAGATTGTAAAACAAGGATAGTACGCCGTAATAGCGATCTCGCTTCATAGAACATGGCTATTCTTCTATCTTACATGTCTTTCGACTGCTGTTCGCACTTGAGTTGCATTATATATCTGAATGGGGAAATGGCTAGGAGGAATCAATCGTTGGAATATCGATCATGCCGCGCGGTCAGTCATGCATGGAGGAAACGGATGGGCTGTAAAACCGCAAGCCGCGGGAACGTGCTATTCTCGCGACGCGATGGCTAGAAATAGCCGCGCGCGGATCTAGATAAGTCGTTACGTGGAACGGGCTTTATTATCGGAGTTCCCGCGAGGAAAAGACGTTCGTTTTCCCGGCGCGACATCGTCGCGAGAACCGAACAACCGGTGACGACGATTCCCGTGGTCAGCAGGTGGTACCACGTAGTGCCAGGACACGGGATCCAGATCGCGCGTGGCGCGAGTCATCATCCCCGGGTGGGATGGGAAAGTCAACGGAGGAAGGAAATCGCCGTGCGCGTGCGGGCTAGCTGGAACGAGGATGACGCGCGAATGCTCCTCCTCGGTTCTGTACACTACCGTCCACAATTACTTCTTTAGTCGCGTTGTTAATTCAGAGAATGATTTTAATAAATTCCTGAGCTGACAGAATAAAAAATAATATGAATAAAAGTTTCTTGTAACATTTTATCGTAGATTAATCATTTGTGTACATTTAAAGTAAATTCTTTTTCTGAGACATATTACTTTATGTGGAATGCATACGAGTATATTGTGAGCCTATTATCACCAAATGTGTTACTCCTTCCAAGGTTGAGAGGCATGAAGTAAATGACACAAGCTTGATCACTATTTTTAGTCTCTATGAGGAAACGTAGTAATTCGATCTACTTGGCATTTTAATCAGATCTCGTCAGATTACACAGTTTATTAATTGCTCGGAAACTTATGGACGTTAGTGTATACCAGGGTCACGCCGCTTGAGACGAGTCACGCGCTCCGGAACAGAGGCGGGGAAATGCTCGCCTGGTCTTGATCGCGGTTGACGCATCCGTCAGTAAGCTGACGTTTTTTTTTTCACGAGCAGAATCGGAGAGTTACGTGACTGAAATTTTTCAGAGTCTTTACAGAACGATAGACCTCATAAAAACAGTACCGAAGATCTCAATCTTCGACGGTTCGATCGTATCATTATCATCGCAAACGATCGACGCTAATTCCCACTACAATTTCATTAATTATCAATCATCGCGAGCGTCATCCGTCTACCGGGAGGAGGAAGGAGATTGCGCGCGTGTATGATCGCGGGTGAAAATTACTTCAGCCTCGGGTTTGCCCCCTCTAATCGCGTTAACTCGCGACGTCATCTGTCTGGTCGCGTCACACGTCGGCCCGCGCGAAAGCAGCTGTTTGCGTGCTTACTTAGCTCGGTCGCGACAAAGATCATGATTATTTGCGGTACGCGAAAACTCGAGCACGCCGGGAATCCGATCGGACATGTCCATCGACAAAATCGAGTTCGCGGAACGCGTGCAACGATTCGTTTCGTTCGCTCTCCGTCTCCCTCGTACCGGCGTAGAACTAGAGTGTTTACAGCCGCTGAAACCGGCGCCGATCCGCTGCGGATTCCCGTCACGTGCGGGGAAACGATCGGCATGCTCGCGTTTTTTTCTCTCCTCGATCCGGTCGAGGAAATTGTACCCGCGGCGAACGACACGCCGTGCCAATCGCATTCCCGACGCCGGGCTCGTGGAAATCGTTGACCGTGTTCGGCGCGGGACGAAATTGATCGACGCTGTACATCGAACGGTGCGGATATTTGCCGCACCGAAATGGCCACCGAGGAAATTTGCGGCCGGTACTCGGAAACCCGATCGATTAATACCGATATGGACGCGGCGACGATTTAGAGTTAATAACGAGCCGCATCGAGCTGCATAAATGGAGTGTCGGAACGGCTGTCCTCTCCGAATACGCATTTGGAACTGTCCGCTTTTTACCCAGGTTTTGTCACTGCTTTTTGTACGCTGTTTTTACGGCACGCTTCAAACGTAGTCCTCTCGTTGAATTCTAATGCGATTAGAATTTAATATATTCGTTGCCTCTACATATCATCGTGGTTTAATACGATTTTAATGAAGTCTCGCGACGGCGATACGGATTAAGTAATTTGCCAGTGGATCAGTTCTATGATTCACGATCCTTCGACAAATAAAATAAGCTTATCAAAGGAAAATCTGTGACTCGTAAAAATTTCAAACGACGTTCGTTCTGGTAACGGTCGTATCATTGAAAAAAAAAACTGCCATAAAATCCATACTCATTAAAACTCGCTGGCTTGACCACCAAACCATGTCCCGACGCGTTTCCCCGGCCCCATTCCGGGAACGATCTCCTGCATTTTTCATCGATAATTTGTCAAGCTTTCCCGCGCTCGCCAACTTCGTTCACGATCACGGACAAACAGTTTTCCCGGCGGCGTTTTTATACGGTGTTACAAATCGGTCCGGGATTCCGGGCATGCCGGCGGATTTGCTGCCTGTCCACGACGAATTTGTCGCGATCGGCCTTAAACGGCGAGCGTTTCAACCGCCGAACAATTTTTTTCCCCGCTGCACCGATTCCGATTTTCTGGCGACCGGAGGATGCGAGAAAAAAAGCGCGCGCAGGTCGCCCGTTACGTAATTTTGCTCGCGAATCCTGTTGTCCAGTTTTCTGTCTACGGTCAAGATACTCACCGCTGACCGAACCTGACCAACGCAATCTACGCTGAGAACCTGTTATCTAATTCCCGCTTTTTATTTTGCAAATTGATCGCCGATGACACGAGGCGAAGATCGATTTTGTTTCTATCGTCGCTGCCAAAAGTTATTTCCGCGGTACTCGCGCATAACGTTCGGGGCATGAATACTTTCGAACAATAAATTCTTGTTCGTTACTTTTACCGTTTCACCGAGGCTAAATCTCCGCGGTACAGTGGGTCATAATTCCTGAACAATGAGCGTTTCGTAGGCGGAAGCGATCGGATACCGTGACAGATCTCGCATGCACAGGCGCACGAATGGCACGGTGACCCCTTTCACACAGTCGCGGTGACAGCCAAGGATCATCTGGCGTACACGGGAGCCAGTTTCATCTAAGATGAAGAGATTGCGGCCCGCGAGGTACCGCTTCTGCTGCCACTGCCGCCGCCGCTTGGTCCGTTTCCATCTCTCGCGATCATTACCTGTTTGTCGAGCCGCGCCGTTGTTCCTGAATCCCAGGCGATTAATCAACGCCGTGGCTCCTTGACACTGGAATCCTTCGATTCCGCGTTTTCTCCTCGATCATCGCGCTACCCGGCTCGCTGCCAGGAATTATTCTAATTGCGCAAAAAGGAGACGAGAAAGCTTCAATTGATTATCGGTTGTCGCGTGACTCATTGATGAGACGCGGTCCCAGTAATCTGGACGCGTTAACGTCGAGAAATGTATGCCATTGGTATGAAGCATCGTTGACGATTCCATCACACATTTGGAATGAGTACCGCTAGCCGAGCTTTCGGATTTTCAGACCGTTAGCCCGCCCACGAGGATGCGTCAGGTGAAGCCCAGAAGCCTTCGCGGTTAAATGTGTTTAGATCGGATCTCTCGTTTGTTTTATAATTTAAACTCCTAATCAGATACTAAGTATGAAGTGTGGATTTTTAATTGTAAATAGGATTCAGGGTACAATTGCATAACTATATAAAATGTGCGTCTACTAGTTCCACTCTGCACTATTAAGAGACGAATTTATTTATTCGACACTTCAGATATAATTAACGAGCACTCGAGAGTTCGAGGCGGTGGGGTCGTGAATCAGATCGCGTTGCCGTCGGGACAGTTTTATTATCGGCCGACGAACGTTTAACTTTACGAGCAGACCAGGTCACATACACCTTTCTCCTCTCTTCGACCCATGCTGATTCTCGTGATGCGCGTAACATTAAGTTCTAAACTCTAACGCTTAATCTGACAGAGGATCTGCGCGTGGGCTGGAACACAATTTTATTTATATTACAAGTAAAATCGTACTATTTAATTAAACGAATTAGTTCCGTATTAATTTCTAGTGATTTCCTTTAATACTATATTTTGTTAAAACGAACCTTATAGTTCTTTTTTTTTACCGTATTTTTTTCTTCTTTTTGTCCACAGTCTTTCTTCGGCCGAACGTACAATAACCTTAGCAGTATATCGGAGTGTAAGAACGGAGGCGTGTGCGTTATCAACAAGAAGAATCGTACCGCGTGCAAGGCGTGTCGACTACGAAAATGTCTGTTCGTCGGGATGTCGAAGTCCGGCTCGCGATACGGCCGCCGATCCAATTGGTTCAAGATCCACTGTCTGCTTCAGGAGCAGACTAACGGGAGCCAGGCTGTGACTCCGATGTCTGGTGCGCCATTCGCGCCAGGCTTCCTGCCGGGGTTCCTGCCTCAGCCCCAAGGCCAGCAACCTGGCGGCGTGTACAAGGACGGGAAGGATCGCGCTTCACCTAGTCAGGAGGACATAGCCCTTCAATCGCATCTGCTGCACGTGGCGATGCTGAAACAAGAAAGAGACAGGGGTAATAAATCTCCTCACCCTGACGACGTGGCTCTTCACAATCAACTCCGCCTGATAGCTTGGCAAAAGGAACGAGACAGGCTCGGTGGTCTTCCTCAACAGCCGCCTGGCACACCCCCACGAGAACAGACACCACCACCCTTCTACAAACACCAGCAACAACACTCGAGTTCTCCCATGTTCCCGATGAACTTCGCTCAGAAAGAGGGCGTCTGTGTGCCGAGCAGTCCTTCGGATGTCTTCCGACCGTTTCTCCCGACGTACAAGAGGACGGCTGATACCCCGAGTGACAGCGGAGCGTCGTCAGTGGACGGTGCCGATGGTCAGGATACCGAGTCTAGGAGTAACTCGGCGCTAAGCTATTTCAAAACCAGCGCGGCGTCCCCAACGTTATCCGAACGCGAATTTCCACCGAGGAAGATCAACGCGACGGTCACGTTGACAACGGGATATCATCCTCATCACAGTTTAGGATTAGTCTACCCACCGCCCGGCTTGATAACACCAGCGGCGTCGCAACACTCGCCCAGAGGCGGTGATCTGCTTCTGGTGAGCCCTAGTCCAGGTGGCCTGGCCGTCGAGCAAGACGAACCGATCGATCTCAGTGTAAGGTCAAGCAGAAGCTCGCCGAGACCGAGTCAATCTTCGGAAGAGGATAACAGGTCGAACGGGAACGAGTGCGACCGTGAAAGTCCCGTGAAAGAAGAGGCGACGACCAAAAGTAAACCGTTGGACCTGACACTGAGCGTGAAGAGGCCGACCGAGTTGCCGATGTCGTTGTGAGGATCGTCGCAACAGGCCCGCGATGGGCTGGTTTTTAATGTTTACTGACACGATCCAGGTATCCGAAACCTGGTTCCGACGACCGACTAGCAAAATTCGTTTAATTCACGGATTCACACGAGTATATTCAGAGCGTAGGATTGGAAATGCAGATTAGTTCTGCAGACGTGTAACGGAGTTAACGAAGTCCACAGGAATTAACGAAATTACGAAAGAATCGTGGCTGAATGTGTCCGTCCACGAAAATGTGTTCAAACTTGTACATACATGTTACATATGTCAGCGACGTGATTCGCGTGAGGGTTTAATTTATTTGCGAGTAAGTATCACGTTCCGTTTCTCGCTGTTGAGAAGCGAGGGAGAAACCGAGTAAAAGTGTATAAATAAGAACCAGAGTACGTTGGCCAGTAGAGGAGAGTGCCTTAATATAATATATTTATAATAAAATATAATGTATTGTATATTGTATGTGTATTTGGAACGCTTTAGGATTTTATACTCTGTGCGATCTGTTACGATTTAATTGCTCGCGATTATAGCGCGAGATTACCCAGACTAGAAGACACATTTTGTTTCCGATCGCATCCAGCCACGACGAGAGGCCGGTTAATGAGACGAGAGAGGAACGACATCACGCGTAATAGAGCGCATGCACAAAACGTGTCTTGTGCACCTTGTAAATAAGTAAACGTATCAGGGGAGGGGAGGAAAGTCTGAGAAGAAACTTATCCGCGCATCGCTTTTATTTTTTGTTACGGTCCTCTCGAATGGCGTTTTGTACTCACTTCTGACTCTTTTAAGCTATCCTTTTGTACATGATCATTCTTTTTGAACGAGCGGCCAGTACTTAAACGTATCGCGGAATTAAATACAATATTTTTGTTTAATCTACGAAGTGACCCAGTGTTTTTTTTTCATTTACCACCAACAACCCCCTCATCTCAACCAAATTAAATAAACGTTATTCCCAGACCAAGAATTTTGCTGATTTTTCGCTTGATCAATTAAAAAGGAAGAATGCTGTTGGATCGAGACAAAAGACGATGCAGCCTTGGATCATCGGGCACGGTTCGATCGCATCGGGCCACGGTCAAGCGAGTATAACGCGGCCATTAATCAATGGCGAGCAGGAAGCGCGAGAGCGTGTTGCAAAATCGTCGAGTTACGGATACCTGCCCACGCGGCTGACCTTGCCGGGCCGAACGTTCCTTCCACGTCCGGATCGCACGCGATCAGGCGCCGCTACTAGTTCGTATCGAATCGCGTCGCCTCTTCTTCTACGCCGTTTATTTGCTCCACGTGACGCGCCGCCTCTTCTCCCCGCGATCGTTGATGCTAATCAACCGTGGCTTCGCGATAATTACTTTATGTAACGCATGAAAGTCAAACGGCGCCTCGGCTTTTAAGCGCCGATCTATTTTTATCGTAGTTCAAACCTCGAGAAAGCAGGAATTAATTACGGAGCTACGATAAAAAATAAATTCCATTTTTTAATTGATACATAAAATAGTCGAAAAAATAAGAGAGTCGCCTGTTGCTCTGAGTTCATCGAGACACGTTTCCTAGAGGCTGCCATAATTCGCTGACGGAATCAGTCATTTCACGCGGTAATATATACGCGACATAAGGGACCGCGTTCCGCGCGGTAGGTATCGCCACGAAAAAACTGGTACGCCCTGAAAAATCGTTGCTGCGTCCAGCCGTCGATTTGCCCGGCCGGCGGACCGCGAGCGGACGCGCACGTACATGGACCGAACGCGGCCCGCATTCGCTAATGGATCTCAGGTTCGTTCCCTGCTGAACTCACTTGGGAATATTATCCAAGTGTTTGAGAATCAGTTCCATCATATTAAAACCGAGTGTGATCGATATTATCAGTCTAGTTACACAGCCTCTTCAAGAATAACACATCTCCCTGACGCATTCCTAAACGTGCTGAATGAAATCTATCATAAGTATACCACGGATTTTTATGCAAAATAAAATGTCTGGGATATAAGACAATGAATGTTATATTACAACATATATATAAATGTTCACATTTTTGTGTTAGATTAAAATCGAAAGATCTCTTCACTGATGATCGATAAAAAAAATATTTCGTGAAGGGAACAAGTAAAATCAGAGACAAGTACTCGAGATGAATGAGATCTATCTTCTATACTAACAAACCATGCGGAAGCCTAAATCCATTATTCAAACTGCTCTTAACTTACCACAATCTATACCGACCTACTATAAATCACGTATCATCTACTTTGCTTCTCAAAATTCCCTTGTGGATCACCCGGACGCTCCACAAACAGCGAGACTTGTCCCGTGCGGTCGGATAATGTCCCGAGCCAGCGTGCGATGTCCACGGAACTGTGCACAGCACCGGAACAGGGATAATAAACGGGCGAGAGACTCGGCTGCGTCAATCCGTTGCGGCAGCAATAAGCAATCGCTTTAGACCCGTCATGACTCTATGCATGAGAGTTGGCGTAACGTTGCCGAGGCGATTTTGCGGCCGCTTGCCGAGTGAAATATCGACGAACGCGCTGGCCAGTCGACCGGAGATCGACGTTTATTCGCGCTGCGGGAGAAACTGGAGCGATCTGGATCTTGAACGAGCCTCTGCCGTGATCGAATGCCGATCGAAAGCATCGTTCAATCACGAAGAACGTCTTGTATTCAATTGTAAATAATGGCATCAATTGTTACTGTAAATACAAGTACTTACTTAGTTACTTAACTGTCGTTGTTAGCGATTCAGTCCAAAACTCTGATGAAATGATAATTACATTGTGGATTTTATATTTATAGCCAAATTTCTTTAATTAAAATATCAGTATTTTTCTAGCAGAGATGTTTACCGAAGCAAGAGCTCTAACGTTGATCAGTTAATTTGTGTAAAACAAAAAGGCTAGATTGTTTGTATCGTTGAGATTCCTGAACCGGCAACCGGAAATCCTTTGGGATGCATAGGAGGCGGCCGCGAGTACCTATCCGGTGGCCGTTTGTCTCTCGCGTTTCAGGGGATGCACTACTCTACAAATGGAGAAACGCGAGTAGAAAATAAGCGAAACGGCCAGCATAGCGCGGTAGTGCTCGATGTCAACAGCTCTCGAGGGAATTGGAAGTCCATCGGACACGAGGAGCCATTGATCGACTACTCACTCACGTTCTACGCGGCTCGAATAAGAAGTCGCCTCGTGTAGAGCCTCGTATCTCGTGTCCCGTCCATTTTTTTCCCCCGTCCGCTCCTACCGTTTCTCGATTAAGAAAATTAACGATTGAAAGGATGCGAGTGGAAACGGGAGAGGAAAAGGACGAGCGTAATGAGCCTTAATTGATTACGACGAACGAGCGTTCTCGTAACAACGACTGGCCGCGATAGCGCTGAGTAATGAGCCGTGTCCTGGAGTGATTATTAATTTATATGGTTACTATGTCTCCCGCGCGTCGATCAGCGAAGTTGCCGCGCCGAGATTTGCGTTCCGCGGATTGCGTAAAGGAAAATTCTTCGACCGAAGAAACGGTGAAAAACTCCTATGGTAGATTGAACGTTCAGATCAAATCTCGCCGCAATTTGGAATGTAAAATATCGATTTTGTTAAAAATGGAATTCGCTCCGATAAACGATCAAATCTTTGATCACTCGT
>SHCU01000057.1:338612-358320 GCA_004307685.1 Ceratina australensis | reverse complement strand
GTATGGTCATATATAAATTTATCGTTTTCGTATCGAAGCTGATAAATTATGCAAAATAAAGTGTTGTTAGAATTCCAGGCAACGCGGCGTCGAATTTAAAACTCCATTGTCCGGATCGCACGCGATTCGGTATTCCGTCGGAATTCGATCAGGGTCAGACGTTGCAGGATTACCAGGAGTAGGAGATTCGCGAATTCCAAGGGGAAGCCTTGCTAGGCGGTGCACGTCTGATGTCACCATCGAACGAGCGACCTCAGCGCGAGGCGCATCCGGGCCGCGCGGCGAAGAAGAACTGTGGCTCGATTTTAAAGTGTCGAATTAGCGTGCAACTCCTCGCCTGTATCGATTCCCGCGGGGCCGTTTTCGGCAGGTAGGCGGGCGTCGGACGAGCGAGACCCAAGGTCGGCAACGAGAACGTGTATCACTACTAGCCGCGGCGTGTGAATCGTGATTGCGATCGTCAAAACATTGCTCAACCGGAACTTATTGGATGGCGATTAAGCCGTCAGAAAGACAGAACTGTCGCCCGGAGGTACGATGAATCGTAGAAGTCGAAGTGTTCGCGTTGACTGACGTGGTAATGAAATAGATTTTTTCACGGCTATAAAAAAATGCTGTAATCGAGAGATCTACCGATCGATAAGCACGATACGATTCCGTGTGCCGTAGTTAATGTGTTCGTTAAATGATGATCGAGGAATCCGGCAATTAAATAACAACCGATTTGGGAAGCCCGGTTTTCCTGTTAATCGCTTGAAACGTAATACGTATATTAAATTCGAAGTTTTTAGATTCGATAAGAAATCGTGCGTAGAAGCACGACGAGGCAACGTTTATTTTCAAGAGAACACGCTTCCTGCGGAGCTGACCATCCAGTGGAAACGCGCGATCGGTAGATCGAATCAAGAAGTACAAGTAGATCGTGGAAACGCAGCCTCAAGAAAGGTGCATTATTTGCTTGTCAGTCGGGCATATTGCATGAAACGTGACTCGACTTCGCTCGAGTCGAACTACCACGAAGCATGGGTAAGTGAAAAAAAAATCGAGTGAAACCGAGCGAAGCACGATAAGCAGGGGGTACGTTAGCCGCGTTTTCCTTCGGCTTCGCACGAGCGGCGAAAAGAAAATCGGGATGCACTTAATTATGCTGCGAGCAGAACTTTCTTTTTAAATGTCGTTTATTTTTCGTAATATTTTCGAGCTCGCGCGTGCATCAATCGCCGACACCGGCGCGTCATTAACACGCCTCTTGATTTATTGCGCGAAAAAAGAAGACGAGGGCCGGAGCGCGGCGCGCCGCTCGGGATTTCGGTTCCGAGGCCCGTTCGATAATTCCGTGCGTGGCTAATAGCCGTGCAACCACGCAACCCGAGCCAGCCCGAGGAGGCGCTCGATTTCGCATGTAACCGTTCGAAACCGCGAAGGAGATCGTGGCGAACTCGCGAATTTTTCCGTGACGAATTTGATTTATCTACGGTGAGAGTCGTTCCGCTACGTATCGCGCATTCATTTCGATGATCCGCCAATTAATCATCGGTGGACGGTCGATCCGTATATTCCCTACCGAGGAATTACAGAGATTAAATCCGTCCATCATCATCGACATCTTGTTTAACCTTGGATTAGCGTTTTAATAAGTTTAACGTAAATCGTAACCACGTTTCTGCGAGAGTTCCCACAATTAAAGCGTAACTGGGCAACCAAATTATTATACAATTTGCCTACGCGGTATATCAATTACCATATAATTTACTGTTCACCCAACAGCTTAACTACCTATCAATCAACGAATAATTAATTCGATACCAATAATTTCTGAGCTGTTTACCAATTTGTCAAAACCAGTATACGTTTACCCCTAGATGCCACGTTGCGCGTAGAATAATCTATAGAAGTAAAAAGTAAAAGTGAACCAAAGAGGAATATAAGTCCCACTGGAAGCATAAGTAATATAGAAGTACGAAATGAAATTGTGACGAATAGCTAGACTTTATGAAAGGGTCTCGTATCCAGGTAACATTCAGGTCTGGCAGACTCTGGGCTCCTCGAGTGTGAGGACCTCGTGCCTCATTCTTCCTGTTTCTCTTCCTCATACCATGGATCGGGGACCAACAGAGAGCGGTCTGAACTTGCGAGCGAGAGGTCCTTGTAAGGCATAATCTTTGAACCGAGCTCTCCCTCGTTCTCGCGTCTCCACGTCCCTCATTCCGGCCTTCTTGGTCTTAATTTTCTCCAATTATGTGCGCCATACGATTCGCCATTAACGTGTATGTATAAACCGGTAAATATGCTTATTAGACTTCAGCTCTCCAGATACCTACCATCGCCGATCTTCGTTTTAATTCTGATTCTCAATTCTTCTTCCATTGATTTCAATTAACAACGCTTAATTTCCATCGAATTTTACAATTCTTTTCAATTTTTATCATCAGTTACATATTGAATTTTTTGATACAATCTTTTTATGAGGAGAATATCTTGAAGAGCAATTTTAATTTTGAACGAGGCTCTCCTGCCCTAAAAGCTTGAATCACCGTCATTTCCATAATCCATAATCGTCTTACTTTTACTTACTCGCTACAATCGTAGCCGCATTTTGCCTACGTATCAGAAACATCGTTTCACCAAGTAATTACACCGATCGGGGTAATTTGCAATAAAAAGGTTCCTCTCTGCTCTTCAGCATCCCTCGTCCTCCCGGTGCATTGTTTTCCAACTCGGTCAATCGAGATGTCCTTCGATCGAGAATCGGCCGAGATAGGATCGAAATCTCAGGGTCGCTCGGCCGTTCTCGGGACTTTCTTCTAAACAGCAACAACTCCATTTCAACGCACCTATTCCCTCCTCAAGACCATAGTCGATTTACAGATGTTTGTAATTTCTCATATGTACTGTACTTAAAAGATTCAAATAAAAAATGAAGTAATTCAAAATGAATGTGAAATTGAAATATAATAGATGTCCTTAGGATCGTAGATTCATCCTGCCGCTCCAAGGCGGTGAGTTAAAGATCGAGGATATCCGTTCGTTTTACGCGATTATCTCGTTTCCCCTCGCCGTTTGTTACGCGGCGTTTCATTTCGAAGTGTCGAAGCATGGACACGACCCTGTGTCACCTTTGAGATCGGAGATTCTCATCGGCACCACGTCATTACCTCCCGCGGATGATTACAATTATTATTCCGATCGGCCAACAATCATATCCCGTACAACAGAATATCACGTAGCCAATCTGTGTTTTACATGCTTCGTAAAATCTTCCTAATTTTTTTTTTTAAAAGAATTCGGAGCAACCCGAAATTAACCTCACATCTTTTATTCCTACTTTCCGTTTCCATGGATTCCGCCTGATCTCTCATGTAACATTTATTCCTCGCACGGTCCACCTGTGTATCCGTTCGTTGCCGGGGAAATGAAATTCTTGCGCATTCACCGACCCCGAGGGGAACGAAAAAAAGGGGCGAGAGAGTACCTTGCGTCATGCACGCAGATGCACGGGTTCCCGGTCGGGTTACCATTATTAGGCGGATCAGGATTAACGAGGCTGGATCCCCGTTCGAGATTACCGCGAGAGACGCGCAAGAGGCGAGTACGCGCGATGACGCGGACGCGTCGGCTGCGATAGGACGCCTGTGCGCCTCGCGTCATGAGTCAGATATCCTCCAGGTTTCAGCGTGCCGGGTCAGGGGTCGATTGCATTTGCTCGAACCGCCGCCGCCCCCACTCCCCCTCTTCCTCTTCCGTCTCCGTGTAAGTAACTCTCGCGAAGTCCTTGATATTAGAATGGTCCTGCCGAGGAACAGCGCGCCTCCAGTGACCGTTACACGCCGCAACGGTGCGCCGCCGTCTCTTCTTCTCGATCGTCCACTGACGACACCGCTTCGTTACCGTCCTAAGAATCTTTACGATAATTTATTCGAAGGATTTTTAACAGAGAAACTTGTCGTTTATCCTAGCCGGTGAATCCTTATATGAAATCAACTGAAGATTACAGATTAAAAAATTTATTTAATTTGAAAGTCTATTTCGTTACGAAATGAAAGTCCATCATTTGTAGTTGATGCACGCGATACATTTCGGCGAGAGCGATAAATTAAACGCGACTCTGATATTTAGTCCTGATAATGAGTGCTCCAGACCGGGCGCAAAAACCGCAAGGAAGATTGAACGCGGCAGTACAAGTTCAAGGCTTTCGGTGTCTAACGCGTCCGGATATCGAATAAATCATGCTCCAATGAATGACCGGCAAAGAAACGGCGGCGTGTATAAAAAGTTCCGGTGCAAATAAAATTCCCAGAAAGGTCACGGCTGCGGATTTATATTGTCTTGCATTATCATTGCAAAACAGACGGCGGCGAAGTTTATCACGTTGATACGTTCTCCATTTGTCTAACGATAATTGCGCCGCTATCTTTATTGCCGCTATCTTTTTATCGCTCCAATTGATCCTTGGCTCCTCTCGTCGTCCGATTGAATTAAAGCGACATTACCGGCAATTATAAGAGGAAAATGACGTTACGTTTATTGGAAAGCGTGCGATGTATCAGAACGGTATCGGCACGTTCTATCGGGTACCTTTCTTTTTTTACACCTTCCGCGGGTATCCTTGGAGCGGTTGCTCGTGACTTTTTCACCTCCTTCACCGTTTACTTTGCACTTCGCGGATGCTCAAGGCCGCGCGCCGATTCAGCCCCGCGGATCGATCGCTTTTCCCGATCGTTATCTACCTTTTTTCACCTCGCCTCGCGATTCAACGTCGTGAATCAACGATCATCTTGTTCTATTATAGGATATTATCGCTTCTTTTCCCCTTCTATTCGTTCGTTCTCTCACCCCGTGGCTGCAATGTCGTACCTTTTACTTTCAACTCTAATCTCCAGTCTTACTGAAAAAATAGACAATTGATAATTAAATTAAAGAGCGAAAAAAAATTGAAATTGCTATTTCTAAAATATATTTTATGTTTTGAAAGGATAAATGAAGGGTCAGGCGTAGTGGAAAAATCGATTTGATTCTTAATCGATTAGTTTATAATGGAAAGTGTTGAAAATAACGTGGCATGATCGGTCTGGGAAACCGTGAACGCTGACGCGAGCTCACGATCGGTGATGACCAACGCTGATCGCTGGTGTGTGTGTAGGAGTGAGGGAATTTAAGAGCGAACCGCGAACGTGATGTTCAGGAAATGAGGATGCCGCGTGGGAGTTAAGATCCTCCGGCAGAGGGTGAATGTGTAGAGGAAGGAAGGAAGGGGAAGAAGCCCTCGGGTTTCAGAGCATCGCGAAGGGAACGAGGTCCGAAGAGTATAACCGAGAGAACATCGCGTTTCTATCGACGACCACGTAGAATCTGTTTGTTCTGCGACGGGGCCGGGCATTTTTCAAACGGCGAGATTGAAATTCCTTGACACGGAATTAAAGGTAAGATAAATCGTCCGGCAGATGATTAAAAACTCGGTGGAATTTGAATGTCAAATAGAGTGTAAGCCATACATCATCATCGTGTCAAATCCTTGCTACGATTTATGATCAATTAGATCGGCGTTGTTCCATATTCAACGAGAGGGGTGACAAGTTCAGGGCACGTCGCTCGCAAAAAGCAACGACGTCAGTCAAGAATCAAAAAGAATTATTCGCTACACACGTACGAAAGGTACACAGAACCTGTCACGGCTGCGCTTCTTGCCTGTTCTTACATAGAAAAACAAAGTGGAATCAGGTCTGACTTTTTTCCACGCCGTTCGTAGATTAACTTTTTTCTTCACCTCCGCTCGCCCCGCTTCTCTCCCGCTCCTCCACGTGTCGTTAACGTTTTGTATTCCTGATTTAAATGCCACGAGACTGACAGCAACCTCCGCGAGAGAGTTAGAAGTCCAGTTAATGACAGCAGCCCGAGCGCTGGTCGACTCGTTTCCGATCGAATACTGTCCAATCACGAGAGCCGGTGCCCATTCTAATTCGAGTACCGTTCGCACGTCAATCGTTTAACGCGTTTGGACCTTTTTCGCTCGAATTTGACCCATTAAACGTCAAGGATAAACGACGATATAAAAAACGTAGATCGATTCGACGATAGGAACCGATCTATTCAATTTACCGATCTTTGTGTAACTTCTCTCATTGAATTCCTAATTCAATGACTCCTTAATAGGACCGGCGGGTGTAAAATTTCTATTGAATACGAAAGGACGCGGAAATCAGTTAAATAACATAGTTTCACCCAAGTTAGCCACGTTTTCCATAATAATAAATGTTCTCCCGCAGCCTGGATTAAGGACAAACGGTACACACCGTGTTCGCGTGAAGGCTAATACGAAAAATGTATAATACACGGCTCTTAGAGGAAGAGGATAAGCCCGAGAAATGGTGGTTGGCTCGGGGCGTTCTAGCGGAGAACCGTGGAATTTGCGAATTACCCAGGCACCTACTACCGCGTCCCGACACGTCCGTGTGTCCCGGCTGTAGCCGTTTCGACCAACCACAGGAGATTACGCAACCACCGGGGAAGACTAGCGGGCCCTAAAGACCCAGTTCTCATCTATTAATGCGCAATTACCTGTGAACAATGTGATTACCAGCGCATTTAACTCGTTACGCGACGCTTCCTCTTTCTTCGTTTCGACATCTTGTTTGTACCGTTCATGGCACATCATTCTACGTCACGGTCCTCGCTTTTAAACTACTTAATTCAGTGATATGAGAAATCATAGGAAATCTATAGATTCTGGATTTGCATGCAAAATACTTAATTAATAAAATATATGCATTGTAACATATAAATTCTATAATAGATTTCCATACAATATAGTTTCTCCTGTAACCTAGAAATGAATAAATGAAATACGTTCAGCCCGTCAGTGCTTAATTCAGTGATATGTGAAATCGTAGGAAATCTATAGATTCCGGATTTGTATGCAAAATATATAATTAATAAAATATCTATCTTTTTAACATATAAATTCTGCAATAGATTTCGATACAATGTGCCTTCTCCTATAACATAGAAATGAGTAAATGAAATACGTCGAGCCTGTCGATCCGGCCGCGTAAATTGATTAAAATACGGTTTATTGACAAGAATTTCAGGCACGCATTCCTGTACGTCCGCTCGTAAGCGTCGATCGGCACCATCCATCTCGATGGCCCGAACCGATCATTAACCGCGTCTTCCCCGATAATTAGAACCTCGCAATGCGAGTACCGATGGTGCCGAACGACTTAATTCGAGGTGAGATCTCGCGCGGGTAAAGAAGAAGAAGAAGACACGCGGAGGCGACAAACGGCGCGGATCGGCCCTAGAACCGTCGGTTTTCTTGCGCAACGCACGCCAACTCGGCGATCCGTCTTCTCTCGCCGGGTGACGACGATCGATCGGCGCTGCGCGCTCGTTCAATTACTCCGCGGCGGCGTGTGTGCATTCTACGCCGAGCGAAGGCAAGGTTCAAGGACGTGACTGAATGCGTTCCAACCTGGCGCACGGTTTCGCGAAGTTCCGGTATCGATGAGTCAGTCGACGCGATGCGATGCCGCCGCTGAATTATGCGGGTGATCTACTCCGGCAGGTACGTACGCGAGCCGTGCGTACGCGCCGCGACCACACGGCAGCGTTTCGACACGAGGTTCGCGGTAAACGCGAATCACCGCCGGCAACCTTCCCTCCGATTACTCTTCTTTTCTTCTCTATGGTTATTTAATTAGAAGAACGATTTCCGAGAAAGGAGCCGATCCGAAATCCCAGCCGCTGTTCTGGTTTCGCAATCGGAGTACGAAAAGGGAACACCGCGGCACGTTAAAGGAGCCAGCTTCTCATAGGCAGAGTTCACGTGTAGCAGTGACTCAGCCCGTTCGCTTCTCTCCGGCGGTCACTTAATTTTGAGAACATCAATTACCTGTTTCTTATATAACGTAACCGTCTAATTTGAATGAATTGATTTTTTTTTCTCACCCGGGTCACTTATCTGTACCCTGTAATAAACAATTACCTGTTGGAAACGTTCAGAGGAGAAACTAGACCATAAACAACGTCGTTAGGGAGTCGGGCATGTTTTCGACGGTGATTACCGAAGAGACTAACGAATACCGTTTAATAAGAGATCCGGCTAGCCGCGGATAATTCTTCTCGCGGAAGCGATGAATCCTTCGGTAAATCGTAACGTCGCGATGTTTGTCCGCAGGGCCGTTTGACAAATGGAAAAAATAACGGATTACGAATGGCTCGCAAATTACTATGCTCGCTGAACGTCGTTAATTAGCGAGCGTGACTCACGTTATCGGGGCTCCTTTTACGCGGTGATACGTGTACCTGGGAAACGATTCAGGCCGAGTCCGATTGCGCAACCGCGCCCTTTTCCCCGGCCGACCGGTGGAAGGACACGCGTTGGACGTGGTTTATTGCCCGTCGGGCCTCGTCGATCTCGGCTCGCGCAAAATCTCCCAACGTGAGTTATGAATTATTGAACTGTACGACGTTCGGAAATTGGACTTGGAAATATATTGCCACAATAAGGAAACTTGGTTTTCCTTAAAGAAACAAAGAAGACTCCCGCGTTGAAACACGGTCTCCGTGCAGGGCTGCGCGTCTATCGAGACGCCCGTGCACGTTTCTGCGAATCTTTCCGCGCCGATACGGACATTGCATAATTTAGAAAGTATTCCTTAATGCGTTTTGTATTTTATTCCGTACTCCAAATATTTTGCAACCCGAACCCGGGAGAGAGAGAGAGAGAAAGAAAAAAAAAGACGATTTACATTCTTTCAGCCTTTTTAAAAGCCGGGCCGCGCGCCAATCAATCTCTCGTTCGCGCAACGTCTCTCTCCGGAGGAACGCAGACGAGACAAAAGAAACGCGGAGAAAAACTGCGAGGAGAGAAGAGGTCGCAAAAACTCGTTCCGGGACGGTCCGGACAGCTTTCACCCGTCGAATATTTTCACGCGAACGAATATTTGGTCGCGAGCTAGCTTCGCGGAAAACCTCGTGTGTACTCGTTGTCATCGGCGGCGGAAAAACGGTCGCTATCGTGACTCGAGCTACACCAGAGAGAGACAGAGAGAGAGAGAGAGAGAGAGAGAGAGAGAGAGAGAGAGAGTCTTTGCGATAGCGAGAGAAAGAGAGAGGTCAAGGGATACGGCGCGTTATGTCGGGGTAATGAGAAAATCTTAAGCACGCGCGTGACACGCGTGCCTACGTGCCTGCACGTTATTCGCGCGTGTAATAATCCCGGCACGAATTCTCTCCGCGCGGCGTGGACGCATCTCGACGCGCGGCTGCGGCGGCGGCGGTTCGACGCGTAGAACGAATCGGCGTGTTGTTGCCGTCGCTGTGAGAAAGGCCGCGCCGGAATACGCGATTAGAGGGACCCCGGGGATGGAGGAGAACAGGCGCCCGGCGCGCTTACGTTACGTTACGTTACGTCGTTGTCGTCGTTGGGAACGGGTTAACAGAAAACGGCGCGCGAGACTTGCCGCCGGCGCTGATAATGCGAGCCAGCGGTTACGGTTACGCGGCTCAAACGCTTTCGAGTCCAATTTCCGACGCGCGGACCCCTGCCGGCTCGTTTTGCCCGCTCGTCGTCGCGGCATGGGAAAATGCAATCGTGAACTCTCGCGGGAACTTTCAACGCCGACGCGATGTCGTCGTTTCGGATGTTAAGTATCTGTCTACCTCCTGATAGAGTAACGGATAGAATTTAATACGAGGAAATCCTGGGCCCCGCTTCAAGCTCAAATAAAATCTTTTTTATTTGTTCGAACTCCAATGCACTTCCTTTAACGAAGTTCTAAACACTGCTTATATTACCTCGATACTCTGTCCCTTGAAGTTCTTCAGAATAGAATATTACATGTTCATTATCTAATGAAAATCGTTCATTAAATTTTGGGAATAAATTACCAATACAAGTGATTTATTTTTTAATTGAGATAATAGCATGTCTACGCGCACGAGGAATAAACAGTACATGGCAATAAAAAATGAATAAATCGGATAATACCTTTGAATCGAGTAATCTCGTAGATCGTCCTTGTTGCCCGAGCACGTAGATAGATTATCGCATTAAGAATTAATTTGCAAGCTAAATGTGCGGTTCAATTTTCCTTAAACGAATCAACGATTAAATGACGCAGGTTCATCTACTAATGAGCACGTTCCGTACATCTCAATTAATTATCGTGAATACCTGGCATCAATTAAAACAGGAAGTTTATCACTAATTCAATAATACCCGCGCATCAATCCCGTTTCTTACGACGTGCGTGCAGTCGAATGTAATTAGTCACGGCAGGTTAAATTTCCGCGAGGAGATCCGCGGCGGATCGCCGAGCCCGATCGTCGCTCGACGCCAAGGGAAACGGAGCAAAATTCCGGGGCGAGGAGTCGTCGAGCGTTGATAAACGGCGTTTATCTAACGGCGCGTAATATGGCTGCCGCCGCGCTTGTTAACTACCGGTCTTGCTCGCCTCCTAACACGCACGGAGAGCCTCTAATTACGCACTGCCGCGACGGAGACCCACCGTGCAGAAAAACCGATCGCATTACGCACGATAATCTCGATGGGAGAGGCGTAAACGACGTACAGCGTTAATGGCGTGACATGAAAAATAAACCCGGTGCAAATCGACCGCGTCGATCGTATTAATCGCGAAGACCGGTCCCATCGGCTACCCCCGGCGTAAGAACGAAAGAGAGGGAGAGAGAGGGAAGGAGATGAATTAATTAGCGTAATTAGCGGATAAATCGAAGAGTTTGCCGAACTGTCACGATTAATCGCCGATGGAGGATTAAAATCGATCGCGTGCACGGTATCCGCATCCTCGACGCGTTTGTCATTTTATCGCGTGAACCAGTTGCAAGCCCGTGCCGTCCCAGCACGCATCGTCGCGTGACTACCCGGTTCAGCTTTATTTGACAACTATATCCTCAGTAATTGATTTATTACGCGATAAGGTAGCTTTGAAAATAGCATCGGGACATGTAGAAAATTACAAGCTAACAGCGTTGATGACAAATAAATTGATTACGGCTGGATTAGAGATTTTTTGGTCAAATAAAACTTGTCTGAATCAATAAATCTATTAATTCTCGTTTATCGAATGTGCGTTCGTTATACTTTTTTCCACGTCAAGTTTCTCTATAGAATCTCGAATATTTTTGTGTGTAACTTTGTCGACCCTGGGTATACAATTTCAAACTCCGGCCGAACTCGATTCGACCCTTAACCGGTGCACAGCTCGTGACCCAGGGGGAAGAGGAATTCATTGGATCCTCCGCACCTGAAAACTCGCTCACCTGCCAGCTGGCTCGAGGTGATGGAATTTTTGGCTGCGGAACAGGCACCTACTCTCGCGGTGCTCATAAATTCCGTGAAGGTACCTCGTGGCAAACGGAGTGGAACACGATCGCGTCTATACCGGATAATTACACCTGCGGTTCTCCATCGCCCCGTTTTGTAGTAGTTAATCGAACATTTTCGACAACGTAAATGTTCACGTACGTAGGAACGCGTGGAATGCGAAGAACTCGGGAAGGTGAGAATCCGAGAATTTTCAGAGATACGATTAATCGAGCGGAATCCGAGTGTCTTTCGCTCGTCAAGCATCATAATTTATATACACCGTACATTTTGTCATTTGACACGGTATACATTTTTCACAAGCGGACAAGCATGTATAGTTTATTGTCAATGAACCGAGTAAAAGAACGATCCGTCGTAGAGCGAACGCGCGGTTTACCAAAAGAAACGAAAATACTTAGCCGGATGCTGGAACGCGCGTCGAGGCGAGCTGCTACCCACCTGGCTCGGATCGTGACCCGGTTTCGTACCCTCTCCTTGCGATCGGCATTCATCACTGTCACGAATCTGTAGCTGATAAATTGCCGTTTAATCACGACAGAATCCGAGGAACGACCGTGACACATCCCGGGTTCCTCGGCGAGGAAAAGAAATACAGAAAAGAAAACACATCACTCTCCCCGGTCTTGGAAGCGGCTCGCCGGCTTATACGCGAAGTACGTAAAAGGCCTTCTCCGCGCGACTTTTCTCCGGGGTTCCGCAAAAAGCTGCTCCAGTTTACCATCCGCTCGAGCTTCTTCGTCGACGACGGAAAGGTAAGCCCTCCCCCCGACGTTCCATCGCGCGGCGTACGTTACTTACAAATCCAAGGTTGAAAAAAGGAGCGGCAGTTTAGCGCGGGACACGCGCGCGTAAATAAATCAGCCGCGGCGCTTCTGCGGGTACTTTCCCGTTGTGAGGTCGACAGCGGCGGGTGCTCGCGGTTACGCGCGAGACCGACGTTCGTCCAACAAAACGAGTCGGCGCGAACGTCCAAACAAGGTTTAATTGCCGGAGCATTGACATGCGCGCGGCGGCTTCGCCCTCGGCGCGACGCGGCCGCGCCTTTTGTCTACCGACTCGCGCACCCGACTCCTTGGCTGGCTTCGTGGAACTTCCACGTCGGCCGTCGGCCAGGAAAGTCCGCGTCGTTTCGCAACCTCGCGGAAGCGATCCGTTGAGAAAGAGAGAGGGAAAGTCGAGTGGGTTACTTTTCATACAATGAAAAACCGTGGCCGCCGGCCAGCTGACCGCACGCCGATACTTCCTTATGCTTATTAGAAATTAATTAAATACGCATTTATCAACGAGCTGTTTAACAGAAGGTTGCAATGAGTATTTCGAGGTAAGCTTGTTCCTGTTGCTGTGTATGAGATACACATCCTATCTGACGAAGGCAGCATTAAGTGCACTGATTTTAGTTGATAATTATTATTTAGAGATACCTTTAGATTTATTTCTAATTAGCCTGAATACTACTGCTGGAAAGGACATTATTAGCTCTCAGCATCCCTCGTTTACGGTCATTTAAAATTTCATATACATCAATTTTATTTGAATGCTACTTTTGGTTGTATGCGCTTGCTTTGTTTCACACCCGCAGCTATGTTCGAGGAACCGGCCTTGAGCGGGCAATTAATGTTGCTCGATCGGTTCCCAGGTCACTTAAGGTACGAGCGCACGATGCGCTCGGTTTCGGCTACCTGGGACCACGGTGTGTTTCGAATCGTTGGCCAAGAATAAACACCACCCCCGGCCTTTCTCCGGCGAAGATGCCGCGGATTACGGGATTCCTGACTTCTTTCGGTCCCCGCGTTAGCGTTATTTCTGCCTTCGAGCAAGGTCTATCGTGGGATCGTGAGAAAAACTAGTAAACGCTGATTCAACCTCTCTCTACCCCCCTACTGTAGCCCTGCCGATTCACGAGCCACGACGTGTGTGTTGCGAGGCTGGTACCAGCGCGAGTGTTTACGATAAAACGACATAATTGTGATAAATTCGCCTCCATTTTAGGGCACGCCGCGCCGGTAGCCTGTGTTTGGAACGCGATGAACGGCTTGATGATCGTCCGGAATGAAATTGGTGTGCACGCATTAGGCGAAATTTATGTGCAGGTTCCAACGAATAGTAGACCCTGCCACCAGCCTGCTGATCTCGAGGTGTGAGGTAATTTAATGAGGAAGCAACTCTCTGTGATTGCTAGCTTGTTTCTACCCGGACTACCTGAAGAATTTAATATTGAAATAGAGAAGATATCATCTTAATACTTGTAGATTAAATACTTTCCCAATAAAACTGTATACTACAATTATTATCTTCATTGAAATTTCCTCATCCTTTAATTGTAATTATTAATATAATTAAAAAATAAATAATTATTATTAAAATCGTTTAATCTCCTCCATTAATATCTAAAAGTAATATTCGTTACGGGAGCACGGAGTAAAGTTCATAGAGGTCGCGGTCGTTTATCGCCGCAGAAACTGATCACGACACAATCGGAACATACGAGTACAAACTCGAGTACATGTATCGTATCGACCCGTTCGATCTCTATTACACGAGGTGAAACACTTGGCAACTTCCCCACGGAATGAAGCGATAAGTAGCAGTCAGTCGATTGCTCGGTGGTGAGTTACTTATCGGCGACGATAATCGATTCCTCCTGTACCAAATCTAAGTCGACCGCGTTTCTCATGATGCGCCCGTCGCTGTCAAAGGACTTTCACGGCCCTGAGGAGGGAACGCGGGCAACCTGGTCCTTGACCGTTCCCTTCGCGATCTCTTTAATAAATTACACGAAGAATAATATAGAACGTTGTTCCCGTTCATTCTCCCCGCGGCGCTTAATCCGCGTCGCGATCGGTCAGATGAAAAAATCGCGACCGACGCCGTCAATACGTAATTATCGCGAGCAGCGGGCACGATCAGATACGCCGCCCAGTCAACCCCGGTTAAGCGGATTTTTCATCGCGAAATCGGCGTGGAAACCGTTAAACGATTATGCGCGAGCCGCGGTAAAAGGTCGGCTATTGTTTCGCCGGAGCACTCGAGAACCTGTCAATGATGTTGCCGGTAGTTTTTGTTTGTACACGTTCGTTGATGAAGATGTAAGGCATTAAGATCAGTTTGTTTCTCGTCGAGCGGAATTTATTATAGGAGCCGAGAACGATTCGATTGTACAAACAATCTTATTAAATTTCACAACGATTGTTAACGAATTCAAGCAACGCGATCACTCGGGAACACGGTCTTAAGATTGATATCGATCATACGGAACCGGCGAGAAATCCATCACGTTCGACCGAGCCAAACGATTCGATTCGATTACCGCGTCTTCGAGCGACTTATTATCTGCGAAACAATAAAATTGCCCGATAAGCATCGGCGGCGGGCCCTGAAATATTTCAACCGAGGCGCGGATGTCCGATCGAAATCGATTTATGGTCCGCAGCGACAGACGAGATATAGCCCGGGGCGAGGTCGACGCGACGAGATGCGGGAGTTTCGGGACGTGGGAAGCGTGTACGATTTTTTTCGTCTATCGCCTCCTCGAGTGAGTCACCGTCTATAGGAGTGGTGACTCGCCCCGCGATCGGCTCCTCGAAACCGTGTTCCGATGACGGCGAGCTTGTAACCCGTCAAACCAAATGACGTCCCGACGTTTTACAAGTATGTAGCGGTAAAAAGCTCACCCGCGGACCATCAGTGACTGGGATTCGAAAGAATCATTTGAAATTTGATGATACTCGGTTGATAGCGTTTAAAATCTACGTACACCTGATCCCTCCGTTCACACAATATTTTTCTCAACGATTTCCCCTTACTCGGTTCTCACCGGGAAGTACAGACATTTGTACAGCAAGTAAATACATAATTGTGTATGGGAAGTTTGCTGATCGACTTGGAGGAAGGATTAGCTGCAACAAATCAGAGAGCAACTGGCAACAAAGAATACCGTGTCCCGTTCGCCTCATCGACTCGCACCCGCTGCCGGGCTTCGGGGAGATCGCGTGAGGATAATGGGTTCATAGACCAGTTAGTTAGACGGCCATGGAAAACGAAACGAGATGAGTCGTGTGAACCGGCCGCTCGATTAAGTAAACCTTCGTAGTGACATTTAACCGGTGTCCGTCTCCCAGCTTCCAGGTCATCCGACCGGCGAGACCCCGTAGGACGCAATTGCGATCGATCTTCTCGAATCGGTCTATCGGGTGCCGATCGCGTCGGTTGAATGTCACGCCGGTATTATTATCCGCTGGTAATGAGTGTCTGAACCTTTCACACTCTGACTTATTAATACCTATGCCGTCAGGCGTGAGGCCTGTTTAAATAATGACTGCGATATTAATCTGTAATTCAGTGATTTTATTACTCCGTCGCGAAAGAATTTTCATTTAGCTCTTATTTCTTAAAACGATCTTCCGTTTGGTTAATGAATTAAACACGAGATCAAATGAAAAATTTCAAATGTATTAAATATAAAAAAAAATATCTACGATATCTTTGGGGAGATTTATTTTTTTTCGTATAATATATTTCTATTACATATATTCTTAATTCTACGTATGATAATGAAGACAGGCGGCGAGAGATGTTGGTAGAAAGCATTATGATATCATGAGATGTTGTTGGAATAAAACGACGCGGTTCCCAGCCGATGCGATTCGTTCCTCATTACAACAAATTTCCCAAAGAATCATCGTACACGCCATCGCATCGCGCAGAATCCTGCTACTCACGTTACGGGGCCTCTAGCCCTTCTCTAGAAGACGAGAGCGCGTTTCGCGTGTCTAAAACGCCGGCCAGATTTCTCACGACTCCGTTCCCGGTCGAGGGGCGATGCGAGCCTGGCAATTTCCCGCGAGATATACCGGTAAATCCCGCGGCACGGCCCAGCCGAGCCGATGCGGTCCGATCTCAGCCCGGATACCTTTGATCGCGAACCGGTAGTGGGTGCAGAGATGGGTGGACACGGCGAAGGAGCCGCGATTAGCTGGCTCCGATACGGCTATCTCGGGGTACACACGGGACGGAGTTTCGCGCGCCTCGAATTCCCTCCTCGCTCGTACGCGAGTGCTTCCGATTCCGAGCGGCAGATAGGACGGGGTCGGTCGCGTTCGACAAAAAATCGCGACCGTAAAAATCGAACGAACGCGCGGGCGCGCGCGCGAGCTAGAGAGTGCGAGTCCTAGCGTCGCTTAATTAACGCCGCGGCGAGCGGAATACGCCTAGCACCTCTTCCGAGGCAACGCCGATGCTGAAAGATCGCGAGATCCGATAGCGGCTCGACCGCCGGTCTCCTCCGCGAGATCTCCCCCTTCACCGTCCGCGCGGTTTCGAGCGGTTTTCTCCCCTTTTCTGAACAAGCTTCGCGCCGTTTTTCTTTTCCTTTTTGTCTCGCACGATCTTAGCAGGCAGTGGCTCGGTGCATCGATAAATTTCGGAATTGGCGCCTCCGTCGACCCGGGCCTACCTAATTAAGCGGTTCGCCCCGTAATTACAGCCAATTAATGTCAAACTCGGCCGCTTGCGAGACCGCTATCGCCGCGAAGATTGCGCGCCCTTACGTACACCGGTAAGGCGAAAGCACGCGACCCTTCGTCATTTTTGCCGTGGTAACCGGCGAGAGGTGTCGCCCGGCCGATCGATAACAAAAGTGAGAAAGGTGAGGGTGTCAGGGGTTTTAGGGTTGCCCGTACCGCGCGATTTCAAGCGGCGATAAAAAGCGCGGGTAACAAATACAAATAGATCTTCAATCGCTACCTGTTCCTTATGCACACAAGTAACGTATTAAAGGAAATAATAATAATAAACGTAATAACAGATTGTAGATGCGTTTTAAATGACCAATAATACCCACGGCGTATTTAAAAATATATACCGGAATAGGTAAATGTATCTGAATTCGCTACGGGGAAACATTTAAACGATCATTTTCCAGAGAATTACTAATTCCAGCCCGTAATGCCCAATTTGTCAACGCCTCATCCAACATGCGCGCACGCGATTTCCCTCGGCCGAAAAAAAAGTCGCCGCGGACGTTAAACAGCGGTATTAGCATCCGCGCAGGTTTCACTGCACTCGAGAATCACTTAGACCCCTAATGAGCCCCGGCCTATGTATGCAACGTGTGCACGTACACGCCGCGCCGGCTCTGAGCCGCTGTGGAAAAGGTTAAAATCCATCAGCGCGCGCGCTCTCGCACCTCGTGGCACCCGGAGGCCTCAATTAAACGAGTTTAAATCCCCGAGATCTCGGTACGCGCAAGAAGCTCGAGAGGCAGCGTGACGAGGTGGCTCTCGCCGTGCCGCCGGTCTGCTCGGTACACCGCGCTGTCCGCTCGATTATTCAGACACCCTAATGAACGACGCGGGACGACGATTTCGACGGGCGTTCTCAGCCGTGGCCTTAATATCGGTCCGGGACGTTACATAAGGAGCGCTCGCGTGCATCCGCGCACACAGACGCCCGGAGGAGAAAAACGGAGGAGAGAATCCGTGCGCGAAGACGTGACCAGGGATGAGCACGGAGACCGTGGCTCGTGAGGCTGCACGGGCCAGCGGCGGATGTTACAGAAAAATCTCATTAATTGCTTCTATGGTGATAAATTTCCCCCTGGCGATGCACGATTCCTCCTCGGCCTACCTCTGTCCCGTTCCATCCCGCGGTCGAAGTCCTTCTCGCCCCGGCCCCGGGGACTCGCCTAACTCGCAGCCATATCGGCCGGCCTATGTTAATTTTCAGTTTAATAAGGCGCACCAGGAAGTGACATCGAGACGGTGAACGCGGCTGGCGAATGCCAGGCGAAAATGTCGCGGCGGGAGTGACATTTCAATTAATGTGTACCCCGGTAACTCCGCCGCGTGGGAAGGGACACGGCTTCTTCTATGGTTTTTGCTGCAGGTGCAGGGGAAACGTGTCGGTCGTGGGCTCTTTGTTTGCAGAAATCGAAGGAGATAATATTTGATCTGAAGTGGTATTAAACAGCTCGGACGAAAGGTAAAAATACCTGGAGATGTCGAACAACGTCAAGAGAGTTCTATGGGAGAAAGCCTGTCTGATTATTACAGGAATCACCGTGTCGATTTTATCTGCAAGGAATCCTTAGTGATCCTTCTGACGTCACGGTTCTGCGTACTCCGTTCGGACCGTTACCGAGCCAGTTTTACCGATCTGGAACGGTTTCTCGAAATGTTTGTTTCGCCATTTCCGGACACTCATCGTTCTTCCCAGAAAGCGATATCATGCCCGGAGCATGTCTCTTGCAATGAAATCGTACAGGAAACTTAATCAGCGATCTATGACTCATTAATGACCGAGCTCGTGGAATACTGTTCTTGATACACTTATTGCCCGAAGCAGATCGGAGTAAGGGTTCTCAATTTCATCTAACAATTCGGATCATGTATAATTAAAAATATTCAAAGAACGTCGGTGACGATCATACAGAAGTAAGATTCTAAAAATAAACGATCAGCCTTGGAATTCCTAAAGAACGTCGCTAATTCCGGCTCATCATAGTCACCCGAAGAAAGTCACAAAGAACAGCTCGTAAATGAAGGCAAAACGCGAAGCGTCCTTAATTTTCAATTTACTATAGAGACCCCATAATGATATCTATGTCGCCCGGTAATAAATGGCACCGTCGCATTGGTCGCGCATCCGAGCGTTCCGTCAAATGATTATGACAGCGTTACGGTACGGAAGAGGAGCGTTCGTGAATCATCGACGGAATGCCCTGCTTTTATTCGCACGCGCTTCTTTTTGCGCGCGTGAACACGAGCGCGGTAATGAGTGACGACGGTAACGCGGTATAAACTATTAACCGGATTGTTCGGTTAACGACGAAGGTGATGAGAAGCGGTGGGCTCGCGTCGTTGGAAAACGAGGCGCTTTCGTTTACCAAGGACGCCGTGCCGCCGACGACGAACACCGAGCAATTCTAATCGGCTAGTACGGATCGCGGAGGATCCGAATAAAGGCGAGATGAAATTACGCTAGCTCGGCTCTAAAATTACGCTCCTCGCTTCATTTCGAATCCTCGTCGCGTGAATAGGAAATTACCGGCTTTCGCCGGTGGCGAGCAGAATCCTCGGCTTCTTGTCAATGTTAGTCTGACCTCGTCCGTATATACCACTTCTCCACGGTTTTTCCCCGACCGCTTTATATCCCTTTTTCTTTTCTTTTTTTTTATGCTCCTTTCCTCGTTGGGTAATTCGAATCGATGCGATAAAATATTACATTGCGCAAAAGGTGATGAGCGTTTATTGTAGCTATGCGAGGGGCATTTTTCATCGCGGGCAAACGTCAGTCGGTGTTCCGTATTTTGTAGAAATACGGAGTAAATTATTGTAATTTTATATCTCGTCCTTAGCGCAA
>SHCU01000057.1:309611-326923 GCA_004307685.1 Ceratina australensis | reverse complement strand
CGTCCTACGCGTGGGTGGGTGAAATCAGGTCCCCCGGTTTTCTCCCGCGACGGTTTAATTGACATTGCAAAAGATAGAGAGAGAGAGAGAGAGGAGGAGGAGGAGAGGACTGTATCTGAAAGCGGGAATTATCGTACGGTGAATTTTCCTGGACGGTCACAAAACCGGGGAGTTTATTATCTGCCGAGGTAAAATTTGTTTTCGGGAGTAGGTACGAGCCTGAGATCGCGACGCTGTGCAGTATGCGGATTAAAGTTTTGTCATCGGTGGAATGCGCGACGAGGAAGGAGATTCGGATTAAAGTCAATTCGTTTTATGTAATCACGTTCTCCTTATGGTATGTAATTCATAGGTGGTGGATTTTATGTACTTATTTAAAAATTATGTTTACACAGTCGAAGATCGTTTTCGGTAAAAATGATACGGAAATTAAAATCGTAATATAATTCGTATCCCGTCGTTGCGAATGGACCAATTTCGCGATAAATACTGCGTTTTGCGGGTAGACGTACGATTGTACTCGACCGCGGAAGTCGGTACAATTTCTATTGAAACATTCGACCGAACGTGATCCCATGGTAAGAACTGTGAGAACCGTGGCACACCGATCGATACACGGAGGGATAAGCGTATGACTTCATTGGAGCGTGTCAGTGAGCGATTATGAGAAGTTGGAAATCGAAAAAAGGAAATCGCTGTGGGGATCGCGAGTACCAGTAACTTCCCTCTCTCTCTCTGTTCTAAATAATAAATTGCATTTATCAAGCGGCACGATCGATCGCTCGTACTCGTAAGTAATTTCGATTTAAAAGGAGAAAATTGAACGGTACCGACTATGTATATATGGATTTTCAAGGGAAAGTCCGCTCGATATTTATCGCATTCCGAAACTAGCCTGAAGTATTTCAGGAGGGGGACTCACGCCGCTAATTAAAACTGTTTTTTAGTACCAATATACGTGAACAAAATGAATTGGACTGCGCCGAATATGAATAGAGTTGTAAAACTGTTCCAAGCAGTAAAAACGTCTTTCAGTTTTTTTTCTGATAAATGTTAATTAGCCAAAATGTTGCGCTTTACGATCGGACAAAATGTTCGATCAGTCGTAAACGAGCGGTCGTGGATTTTTTTACCGCTACACTTGTCTCTTATATGGACCAGAAATTTTAACACCACTTCTCGCGTCGTCTTATTCTTACGCGGAATATGATGAACCGCAGGGTCGACGTTTGAAACGTTATTAGAAACAAATTAGGATAAGAGAGTTCTTCTCTCACGATCGACTAATAAAGGACCACCGTAGCGGTGAGCTTATTCCCGAGAGGAGGCCGCGCGTGGGCCGCTTGAGAAACGGTACGGTAATGAATTCTAACGAGGCAACCTGGATAACGCAAGAAGGAGAAGATGGAGCCGAGGGGGATCGGGAGGCGCGTGTCACGGGTGCCCCGGTGAAAAAGCCGGTCTCGCGTTGCCCTGTCAGGAATCTGGATCACCGTGGATCACCGTGACAGCCTAAGCCCGTAAAGCATCCCGAGCCTTTCCAGTATGATTAACGTTACAGTTTTACGACGGCCAGCAGCCCGGCTGCCGCCACCAACCTCTCCCCGCCCTTCCCCTCCAGGTTTCGTAATTTCGTTTGAACATCGACAAGCGTGCTTTCACGCGTGTCCTCCACGGCCGCGTATTTCATTCCCGTGTGTCCACCTGCGTCGTCCGCCGTAATAATATCGATTTTATCAGCGACGGTCATTATCTCTCTTCCCGTACCCAATCGCGCGTCCCGTTAGAGTGGAATCTCTCTTCGTCTATCTCCCGCGCGGCGCATCTTCCGTCGATCGATTCCCAACTGGGGTATGCGAAAAACGTTTGCGGTCCGCGCGGCACCGCGACCGCGTCGTGCAATTACGTCACGTAATTGGGCATCGCGATCTCACTGTGTAATTAGCGGACGCGAATGGAACGCGTCATCGATAATTGCCACCGGCCGTAGCGTCGTGCCGGTGAAATTTTCGGAGAAACTGACGTGAATACTGATCCTCCCGCCAAATTTGCCCGACGGCTTGAATCAAGACTGATGGATTTATGAGGTAACGTTTTTCATGTGCTCCTCTGGGATGCACAGATATTGTAGCGACTGTTGCCCGATGTAATTTTAATATCTGCCACCAGGATTTATGGTGTTGCTACTGTCGAGTCAGTCGGATACATTTTCTTTGTTTTATTAATTTAAACGGATGCGATTTCCTTATGCATATAATTCAAGCGTGATTGATCAATTTCAATTCGAATTCATCAGGATTGAATAAAATGACGTGAATGCCGTAGGTTCGTCGATCGAGAAACGCAGGGCCAACGTTGGCCTATTTCGTAACGTAATGAGGATCCTCTCTCGAAAATCCGGAATCCCTTTCCCAACGCACGAGACTGGAGGCTGTTGCAACCCGCGGCGCGACGTAACAGACGCCTCCTCTGTTCCGTGCTCAGAAAGCGGATTTAATCGCGACCTTTTATCGGCTGGAAGTCGGCTCGGCGCGTGAAACCGATTCCACGTTTTCGTAATTGGTATCCATAATATAATTCGACGACGCTCTACTTTAAATTCCAGGAAAGTGGTAAACCGCGGGGGAATTTTGTAAGCGGCTATCGGGAGACGCTCTTAACGCCGCTGCGTTTCCTAATCGAATGGAAATGTATATCGATTTAGAAATCGTCGAGGTTTCGATAATTTTCGGAGTGGACGAACGGTCTCACGAATTCAATTAAAATGTAAATCCCGTTAGGCACCGAGGACGATTTATTTAATTAGCGTCATTGATTTAGATGTCGAATTTAGTAGAAAATAGTGATCAGGTGACGAAACCAGCATGGACATCTTGTGGGACAGAAGGAAAATCGTAAACTGTAACATTCATTTTATTTGAATAATCAATTTCTTTTTCTATTTAATTTTTCTTGAACGTATTGAAAGGAATTATGAATCTCTTGTACATGTACGTAATATACGAAGAGATTCATACGCCCGACTCTACCGTTGTGTAATCGGGCTGGATGACCTGAAAACAGGAGCAGAGCAACACGCGGGACGAGGTGAACCACTTGTTTTTACATGGCAAAACTGCGTGTCTTCTGCCGGGGCATCTGCCCACTACAGTCGCCGTTCACGGACCGGCATAATTAGCTCGGTCTCCCGTTTCCCTAATTAATGACCGAACTTCCCCGCATAACGATGACGATTTTTTCGATAGTGAAATCGAAATTGCGACACCCGCTTTCGTCGTCCCGGCCGTCGCATCTTCTTTCGCCGAAAATAATACAGCCATTAAAGTCGACGAAAGAGGTCTGTAGCTTTAATCTCGCGCGCTTTGCTCCGTCGCGGTTCTATCGTTTATCTTCCCATTCAAACCGACGTGATTCAATTAAAAAAATAATTCCCCATTAATCGGAGATACGCCGAAACGATAAGTTGAATATTCGCATTAATTACGAATTATTAAATGTACAAAGTAACTTTTATGAAAGTGAAATATGTTTTTGCAACCAGCGACGTAGTAGACGGTACAAGTTTAATTTGCGTTGAATTCGAATGGCGCGATTAGATACGGTTAAATCGTATGCTTTCTCCGGTGGAATATCGAAAACCCGAGGTCTTAAGAAAACGCACGGGTCCATTAGGGGCTTCTAGATCATTAAACGCGATCACGGTCAAATTGAATAGTGCCCCGGGGGCGATTTTCGAGCAACCTCGCGGATCTTCTTCTCCTGAAATCGGCAGTAAAAAGATATGTGGCAATAAAGACGGATCTGTACCCGATATCACCGAGATACGGGCACTTCTCGCGTCATTACCAGCCCTCGTTTCGTATCGGACGAAAAGGAAACGACCGATTCGCCAGACGCACGGTCTGGAATACGTCGTTACCGGATCGCTTAAAGCTAACCGTAAACACTCTTTAATTCATGATTATGGGTTAAAGATACATATCACGATCCCACGATCGTGAGCCAGAATCCACGGTTCCGACTGGACACGGTTGATGTATTTATAACAAGCTTCTGTTGCCTCGACCCGAGTCCCTGAGTTATGGGAATTGATGCCAACTGGTTCTAGGATGAACGCGATGGAGAAAGTAACTGCATTATCATAATCGAGCTGGAGCCTAAGCTCCAAAATTTCGATTGAGCAACGCGAAGTATCTAACGTCTACGATTCATCTCTGACGTGACACAATACGTATCGGGTTATATCAGACCATCCGACCGCAACAGGAACCGTCCAGGGCCAGGCTTATCCCCCGTTGGCTTTCGGCTCCTGCTCGAGATACGACGAGAACGGGGCGATCGATCGCGGAAGGGGGATATCCTCTTCTTCTTGGTGGCTATCCACGGGTCACGAGCATCACGAGTCGGCGGCTGGTAGCGAACGTGGTAGTCGGCCAGACTTGAATCATGCCTCCTCCGTCCAGGTATATACACAGGAGTCAATTGGACGGTTACGCCGTCGGACCAAGAGGAAGAAGCAGCCACGAGCGCGAAGGCGCCTTCATCTTTACGACAAGGCGTCCTCGTAACTCCCGGCCTCCTGTTCCTCGAGGGATCCGATGCTCTTCTTCCGGATCGTTCTACCGTGCTCGTGTCGCATATCGAATGCGCTGCTATCGACGTTAGATTTCTCTATTCACATTATCTACATTTGAACACAGCTCGCCAAAAAATGTATTCTAATATTCTTATTTCTAAAATAAATAATTAAAACTGATCACGTCTGACCATATACCACTGAAACTACTTGTACAACTATAAGCACATTTAATCTTTTTCCATATTGCCAATGATAATAATTTTCAAATTTAAAAAAATTACGAACCTGATAAAAAGTGAGCATGAATCGTACGTGGTGAGTCTTCTATCACAAATCAGGCGCGACGGGTAAAAGCTTCTCAGCGGCACAAAGTGCGCCGATAGCTCAACGCGGGCAGAGTATATTGAATACCGAGGCAGGCAAGCGTAACGGGGATACACACGGCTAGGAAGGCAGGCAAGCGCAGCGTCTCGATGCCGCGTAATGAGTACCGGTACTCGTGGCGAGAGAGGTTGAGGCGGCCACTCGCCGCTCGTGATCGCGGCGTGCGAAAACAAGTGCCGATCGCTCCAATTACACCGAGGTACCGATACCGAGAGCGAGCGGTGGAAAGGGTGCTCGCGGGCACCCAGAGGCGTCCGCGCAACACGCGGCTGCTGCCCCGAGACTCGGCTGCCAACAAGAACCGTCGTTATACGCTAGTCCGCGCTAACAGACTAGTAGCAGCAGATAAATTTCAATGCCGTTCTCCGGTGACACTGAAAGTCGGGAAGCTACCTTCCCTGATATAACAAATCTAAAAGGCGATATTTTTTATATTTGTTATTTAATTAAATCGAATTAACATGTAAAAATTATTCGGTAAAAAATAAATGTGAATTTGTATGAAAAATATATTTTCGGATGGTCCGTCGCATCGCGGCGAGGGAATAAGATACACGAGCCGTGGATGGGGCTGAAAGCGAGAGCAATTTGGCGGACGATCCCGGGCGAGGGCGGTGGGCTCGGCGCTGACATCTCATTTGACTCCGGCAAGCAGGCTATTTTATTTAATCCGTGATTTACGGACGCGAACGAGGCGGCCCGGCCTCGGCATGGCATCCCGTGTCGGCCATCTAAGCGCATAAAAGGGAAGATGCCCCGCAGATAAGGAGCAGCTCGGGGCCCCGCTACGGTGAAAGAAGAGGGAGGAGACCGAGCGAGATGCATAACTTAACCCCGGAGGAGAGCTCGCGCGCCGCCGCCGCCGAGCCGCGGAGCGAGAATTTAATCTCACGTCCCGTGTGTCGTGGAGCCACGACCTCCCCCTGCCTCCCTTTACGCCCCGAATAAAATAAATAAATAGGTCCGAAAGTTCGAAATATGTCCCCCGTCCGGCTGACATATATATAGAGCGGACTACCATCCGGCTGGAATTCTCGGCCGCGCTTTTGTTGTTCCCTTCTACCGGGAGATGCAGCGAGTGTGTATGTATTTCCCCGGGAAGATCGAGAATTCTTGGCTAGCGCGGGATACTTCACGGCTACGAGCCATTCCTCGTCGGTGAAGGAAGCTCCAAGCTCGTTGGATTTAATACCGGCCGTGTATGCGTGAGGGTACGCGAAACGTCGGTGACGCTCGGTGCGTACAAGCGAAGACGGAATTCCAAGTTATCGGAAGGGATTCCAGAGAGGTTGACGCGAAAGCGCAGCTGCGCGAGGGCGAGAACCCGACGAGTCCGCGATCCTAACAGACCCGGATAATTGATCTTGAGGGTGATTTAATGGCGCCTGGGTCGTCGCGATGAGATCATGGGAATTGCCGGGTAATTAGAAATTGACCTGTCACTTGCGGGAAGTACAATTTCATACGATTTTAATTATCGTATATAAAATTGGAAATGTATAGAATAAGTACATCTCATGAATTATAGAGGCTTCTGAAAATGTACGTTTACGCGTGCAGTGGGTACTCAAGGAAGAATCCTAATATCGAATTTATATGTAAATTGAAAACGTGGAAAGCTAATAAAAGTTTCAGTACCTATCATCGTATTTACGTTTCTATTGGATTCGTTTTTAAGCTCTTACAAAAAATAATGAAAGTTATATAAAACCCCAATGCTTTCACTACTCTTTAAATTAATACTTTTCCTCATTGGAGGTAAAAGTAGATTTTCATTTTTAGTCGTTGATGCATCTTAATGCATAGTTACAAGAGTAACAACGAGAATGAACCAAGAGCACGTATAGTTACAGGTCCACATACGGGTTAATCGAGAGCAAAGGTCCGGTGATCTAGATGCGGCGAGCACGCGTCGTGGACACCTTTCATCATCCTCATCATCACCGAGCGTATCTCGTTCGGTTATCTCCGTTCGAGCATCGATACTGGCAACGCTCGATCCTCTCTCGCGCGCCGATATATCGGTAAGCGGCTGATGACCCAGCCACGATCGGGCCATCACGTTCACGGCATGCTCTGGCCATCCGTCCAACTCACTCCATATAATTTGGAGCGCTCGCGGTGACCCCGAAACGACCAGGGTCAACGCCACATTTGTAATCTTCGGTACGCCGGCGCGACCTGTTCGCACGTTGTTCTCTCGTTGCCCGCCGCGGCAGGTAGACGACGACAATCATGGTTTCATCGCGTCCTGGCCAGGTCTTGACAAGTTTCAGCGTTTCCCGTTAACGATTCCAATTTTTCTCGATCGTTACCGTACAGGAAATTTTCTTCCAACGAGGATCCAAGATCAAAGACTACGAATGTAGATTATTTGTCAAAACGTAATTACGGGAAATATCGTGATAATTCGATCTGAAGATATCGAAGGATATTAAAGATTCAGATCTAAGGAGGAAACGGTTATACCGAGGCACATTGTATGCAAAAACGAGCCAGAAAACCCGAGCCATAAAAACAAGAATGTGCACAGGTCGCGTAGATTCTGCCGCTTCTTGTTCAAGTAGATCGCAAGAAACCGCGATGCAGGCGCATAAAATGCATGCAAATAAATTGCACCGTACTTTATGCCTGTATCTTCAGAGTGAATCATAGAAAGAAGGTCATGACGCGCATACGGCCGAGTGTGTACGGAGGCTCCCCGAGATGCACATTCCAGTACCATCAAAGAAGAAGCTCTAACGATTTTCTAAACAACATTCGAAAAAAAGAACGAACTATAAACTACGATTATCGCATCTAAACTTAATCCCAGTTTATCCGTCATTAACGATATCCCTGAGCTCCTAAGCCGAGCAAACCTGTTTCCCTCCCTACCACTCGTCGACCGTTTAGTTTCGCCCGGCTAACAATCAACGATACGTTAAGAACAATGAATGGACATAATTTCGTTGCCCCGTTGATTGATACCACCAGCTTTCAGGGATCGAATGATAACGAGACGTTCGATACGTTATCAAGCGAGGATCGCGAGCCAGGAATTATGGCCCGAGCCATCGACTTCGATGATGCATTGCCCACTCGCTCGAGCGTACCGTTCCCCGACGATGGTTTACGAGGACGGATATTAAAAAACATCTGATTTACACTGGCGACGAGTGAATTAAAATACAAGTTGCCGATCGGCCCGGCGTAGGCGTGCAATCCGATATCGATCTACTCGCGCGTAGTCAGCCGTCGCGAACGGTGACTCGCGAGCGAGCCGGGAGGACGAGCCAGGCGACGCGATCCTGGCGAGGATCAGGCCAGGCGATTCGACTATTAAACGTAAACATCTGGTGGCTCGAAATGTTCGGTCATTTGCGTAAATCACGATGATAAATAATAATCTACGCTCTTTAAGTAAGTTCTAGGCAATAATTTAGATCCGCGCGGCTCGGGGTTCGAAGAAAGAACCTGTACAATGGATGAACCGTTGTAAGGAAGATCAAAGGTTATATAATCCCTCTACGTGTCTTGTGGGAACACGATTCATCTCCGCGCCTGCAATCGTAATGCCCGCGCGCAGTACCGAGTACTCGGGCCCCGATGCTTCTGCTTAAAATTCGTAATAGAACCGCGCGGGTATAGTTTCAAATTAATTGCCGACGGACGATACTGTAAATAAGAAATTGGAACTCGCAAGTTCACACTTAACTCAGATAATTCTATATGCTTATTCGATCTGGAGCTCAATATCCAAATTATCAAAAATACGTAACCACTTCCCAAATGAAAAAAATATAAACAAGTGACCTTACTTCAGTATCTAATATTATTATCAACTCTTCAAATAACGATTATCATTTCACTTCGAAAGAAGATCGGCACAGTACTTCCCTCCGATCTCATTGATCTAATTTACCGAGGTCAGACGAATCGTTAAACCCGGGTTACAACGCGCAACACGCGAGGAGTCACCATCAAATCGCTGGACATCCAACGAAAAGGAACCCCCCAGCGGCGTACATTCCCGCGAGCATAATTGCGCCTCATCCTGCGCGAACCTGAGAGACGAGACAAAAGGAAGAAAGGGTAGGAGACGGCGCGCGTGCACGAGCCCCGAGTAAACACAATGCATTACGATGCATCGTGGTCTCCGTCTTTCGGGTTCGGTGCACGCCGGAGCGACGGAGAACCCGTCGCCACGGAGTGGTCGCGTCGGTCCACACAGCGAGCGGCGCGCCGCGGCGTGTCGTAACTTACGTGGCAGATGGCGATCCACCGCGAGGAAGGCACCCAACGGAGATTAGATCGATTTTTCACGGTTCAACGAGAAAATCGCTCGGGCCGCGCGGATGCCCCGCTAACAAGCGGCAGACGCAAATCTCAGCCGCGGCGAGAGATAACGCTTCGCGACGTGCTCCTCAACCCGCCGGAGTCGACTTTTAGATCCAGGATAGTTCGCGGGCTTAATCACTCCTCGGGAACTGTCCCAGAACGCGGAACGGCACGGCTAATACATTCGCGCAATTAATTACCGAGATATTTACGAGTGCGCCCCGGAGGCGACCTCGTGTCCGGACTGCATGCAAGATGCCGGATATACCGGGTCGATTTATGGAAACCGGCCACTGTTCAATATCCGCGATTATGCGAGATTATCGGCGCTTTTAACCACAGGGTGAAATTGGGTTACTCTTGGGTTATTTCGATATGAAATTAAGGGTTAACGTTGCTGAAAATTGACGACGAATTTTACCTTATCTTACCTTCCATGAATACGAATGTGTCGCTTATTGATCAGGAAGGAAATTCGTTACATCGACGAGATGCATCTCGATTGAATAAAATACGAACTGAATAGATTCTAATGCTAATACGAATATCCCTGACGAGCTTGATGAGCTTTATAGTTCGAGGTGGTAGTTTATTTATGGGGTAGTAAATTGCCCCGTTTCCTTCCCTCCCCATCGGTCCCCACGCACATGTTCAAATAAGAGCTCTCTTAATCTACGTATAAATCAACCGGGCCGAGAACGTTGTTTCATGAAACGTATCACTCTTTGCCCGCGCGATTACTGTAATTTGCCCACCTGAATGGGATTCGTCAGGCTGTTCACTTAATCCGTTCTCTAATTCCATCCGTGACCGTAACTATCATTGTTTCGCGAAATCTGCTATCTTATTCGAGTTAACCGTAACTGTAACTAAACTATATAACAACATTATAACGCCGAGGGTGTATCAATTTATCGCGAGTCCGCGTCGGGTTTTGAAAAACCGATCAAATCCGTGAAACACGCGCGTATCGATCGTCGACATCTAGGAACCCGTCGAAAGAAGGGAGGAAGCCGTGCGGAGGAGGCCGATAAATCAACGGGAGTGCTGGCAAATGCTCGCATCGGTGAGGGAGTAGGTACCCGCACACAGATGCGAGGACTACGTACGTATCGGCTTGGCTGGTTTATATGAATCGATTCGGATCGGTTGGTCGAAAGAAGAGCTCGTAAGTCGTGGCTCACGGCCAAACGATACGAATCTGGCTTCGATGTAATATTTAGCCGGTCGCCGCTCCCCATATGCCGGCCCCCAGTGAAATGTATCGCGGAGTATAATAGCCAGGAAATCGAGCAGGTTCGACTAATCGTAAATTTAGCACCGACGCCGCGGTTCGAAAGGGATGCGGAAGATTGATCGTTACCAAGTTCGAGAGAGACGTGTGTTTCTGCAATATTTTCAAACTTCAGCCCGAATCGCGTTACTTATAGCCTGTCAGATCGATCGAGTAAACGACTTCTGTGTGCGAAATTGTAAATGTCTATTCGTTCGATGAATAAATGAATCCATGGGTGAAACTGCACAAGGTGTGTTCCGATCGCAAACACTTGTAGAGAAAGTATTTAATATCTCTTTCGTTTGGTACTTATATTCGAATTAGAACAGGAAACACGACGATATCCTGAAAGATACAGAACCGTAAACGAACATCTCGCGTTCTATCATTACTGATAAAGCATTGAAATGTTCCTTTACTAATCATTCGATCATTTATATCTACTACCTACTCATCTCAATTCCTCTACGAATACGTTCACCCTGTCGTGAACTTGATATCCGAAATTCCTACAGACTCGGAGAAGAAATGCGGATCGATGATCCCCGATCTATAATCGATCACGCGACAGGCGATGGCTCAGCGCGGCGCACGGATCGCTCGCACGTGCGCTCGCGCAATTTATTACGCGATAAACGAGGCCCGTGGTTGCACCGGGGTTGTACAGGTATGCGCGAGGCGAAGCGACGTAGGGCCGGATGGAAACCGAGCGGACATGAGTCGCGTTTGGCGCGAACCGAGGCCGGTGTCGCGGCCGCAAGATCGCGTCAGATCCAGGCCGCCGCGTCGAGAAAAACTAGTAGCGGTCCCATAGATCTGTCGATCCCCGACTCAGCTTGCGTTCGCCACGTACCTAACGTCTTCCCCTTTTTTCCCGAAAGCGAGCCTCGCTCCGCCGTTTGTCGCGGCGGCGGCAGCGGCGCGGACCGCGTTTCTCTCCCGTTCTTTCCTGTCGCGCGAGAAACCCCGCGACGAAACTCGCGTCGCCTCTCTTGCTCCCCGGGCTCCTTTATCGAGCTCCTTCTCTCCTCTTGACTCGGCTAATAAGCCGCTACCTCCGGACATTAAAGCTCGTATTACACGCCGGTCCCGTCGGTAATTGGACGCGTATTCAAGCTGGCCGTGAGCAAGTACGCCGGTTCCTATCTCTACCCGGCTCCTTCTTCCGAGTACGGCGCGTCGCGCCGCGGCCGCTTCGTCGTCGCTCGATGCCTTCTTAATGAAAGGACACAGAAAGGATCCGCTGACTCAACCCGTGCGACGACGACGACGACGCGACACCGAGACCGTGAACTTCGCGCGGTTGCGTGGCGGCTATGGGCTTGAGAAACTAAGTTGTTTATACTCTTGCGCACCGACGATATTAAGTCAAATGTAGATCCCCTATCTCTCAGTTTGTACATCGCAAACTCATAACTCTACGATTGAACTCATTGACTCATATCTACAAACCTTTTTTTAATACTCTGTCTTCGTTTTATTTTTTAACTTTGACTATTCGATTGTCGACGGTTACCTTACATGTATCAAAAGATTTAATGTTTTAAAGTAAAGAATATATGACTACGAGAAGTCATCGAAGTTTTTCTGTTTACTCCTGAGCTATTGAGACGCGCCACGATTATGACATGTTAATGAGCGACACAAATAGTCGGCGATAAGAAGTAATAATTTTATCTGGCAAATTTCTCCACGTGCTGTAAACGATTTCGCAAGTCGGGCGGTCGTTCTCAGGTTTTAGTTCCTGGTCCCCGCAGCGGTGGACCGAAATTCTTTTTAACGGCGGCATATAAATCGGCCGATAATCCAGCGAACGGATTCCCACGTGGCATGCAAATGAACCGAGAGGGGAACCATTTCATTCTACCAGGATACGTATAAAATCTACTTAATGGTATAATTTCGCTATTAATCTCGCTTCCTCCCGACCCGAGCGAGGACAGCCTCGCCGACCTGCCAAATCGTCTGTGTTCGTTTCGAATCGTACTACGCGTGTAAACTTTCTTCTCTTCGTGTGCGATCCCGTCGCACACGCGTTCCGAACCGGTGACACGTATACGCGTCACGAGCGGCCAGGCCTAATTATACACGATTCGGTCGCGATTTAGCGCCGTTATCCACCCATTAATTCCGGCCTTATCCGAAGCAGTCCACGAATTTTAACCAGGCCCCATCGGGATCCATCAGAGGAGCCTCGAGTTTTACGATCGACCGTACCAATATCACACTGCCACGGGAATAAATAATTCGATTTCGAAACCGTCTCTTCTTTCGGGCCACCAAACGTCTCCCAGCGACTTCTCTCTCCACCTTCTTTCTCAGCTTCCTCGGCTCGTTATTCCCGTTTCCCCTAATCGTGACGAAGCGGCGTGGGGGGAGGTGGACACGGTTCCGCTGTACACCTGCAAGAAATAGACGATATGCTCCGTTCCGTTAAGAGTGCCAATGCAATGATACGCGTTATTACTCATAATGTTTTAATTCGAACCAGAACTCTCGGGTTGCTTTTACGCGGAGACTTTTTGTTGCCGCGAGTTTCGCTCCGCTAAGATGAGAATAGCACCTCGTATAGGCACACTTTACCCGTATTTTTACGTCTTAATGGACCGTCGAGGTAACGAGAATATGATGGGTTCGAGTTACTTTAAATCGTGGCAAGATATGATATACCGAATCGCGAGATTGCTTATAAGTGAGGCGAAACGTCGTTTAAATGAGTATAATTTTGATCAGATCAAGATTAATTACATTTACTCCTCGGTAAGAATACACGCACGAAGGTATATAAGAAGATGCCGAAACCTTTTATACAGAAAAGCAATTAAACGTCCTGCCTTCTTCCATTTGTCGCCACTTAAAGAAATAATTGCGCTGACATCGACTTTTACGGAATTCTCTCATCCGATTTTAAGGAGTTCTCACATCATTCTAATATCTATCGTGGAAAGAAACCCGAGACCACCGGGGAGCCACGAAAAAAGACTATCGGTCCAAATTGCGGAGACAGTTACCGATAAATGCGACGCCGGCCATTACCGTTTACCGTAATCAGGCTTTGCGAGAATTCGCTCGCGATTTCGCGCCGTTATTTCGCCATCAATTCGGTCCCTTATCCCCGAAAACATGTAACGAGCGTGGCGAGATTTTAGGGTCCTGTCGCGCGCGGATCGCGCGAGTTTTACGAGTCTCCCCCTCCGTTCCTTCCTGCCTTACCTCGATCAGGCCGGAGCGAAATAAAATCGCGAACCGGGGCTCTCCAAATTCCCCGGCCGGTATCTCCATTTTTGTTCTCTTTGCCGGATCTCGATCGATATCGGGCGACCCGTAAATAATCAGAGAATGGCGTAAACGACTGCGTAAAGTGGCTTCCAATCGTATTTTCGGCGGAGCAGGAATCCCTAGGTCGGCGATGACGCGCCGATCGGAGTGGCATCGGAATGCCCAATCGAATGCCCCGGGAATTCTGGGAGTCGCGCGAACCGAGAATCAGAGCGAGAAGAATGCTCGCTGATGGCGAGGGCCGATTATTTGTTCTTCATTTCCAGGAAAGAATTGGCCCTATCGAGGCGATCGCGGCTTTACAAAATTATTCGACTAGAGAGAAGACCGATTTCGGAGGCGTCATTAGTTATCCGACCGCGTTCGCTCATTTACAACTCTGTTAATTTCGTAAAGACCGGTTCCCGTCAAGCGAAGAAAGATGCTCGGTTTGCGTAACCCGGAGACGACCTGGGTGGAAACGAAGGGAAAATGCATAAATTTTTGTATCTAGTTTCGCCTGTGATATATAGTCGATGATGGAATTCGCTTGATTCGAATGCAATTTATGGTCCAGCGAGTGGGCTGGAATATCACGTAACCCGCATGCGCTGTCTCGCATACAGAGTTTGCACGAATCTATGATGCGACGAGTGCGTCGATCCCGCGGCGCCTCGGTTTCGTGGGAATAAGAGTGTTCAACTGTTCAGATTTATGTAAACGCCTACAATAATATCATACGCGCGAAATGAAATGAAGCCAACTCGAGATATCATACTGGTACCCAGAGCCTTATGTAATACAATCCTATTACAAATTTGTTCTTGTATCTTAGGCGGGAATTGCATCAGTCTCTCTTCCTTCCACAATCTAGCTATTTAAAAACTTTACATAAATCGAGTATGTTCACTTCGCTTTTTCTATGCATTGTTTCCATTAATTTAATTTCACACATGTCCTGACTGCATGTTATATAGAATACTCGATTCTTGAGCGCGAGGAAAAGAGAGCCAGGAGAACGTTACCATAAAACTTGGAGAGTTCCGATATAAATGTCAATCGAATTCGTGGCACGGTAGAACAGGCGATCGAACGAAAATCTAGAGGGGGAGGTCTACTTTAAAGTGGCACTCGGTGCCTCGAACGGACTCCAATCGAATCGGTAACAAACGATTCGAGATACGGTCGAGAGGGCGTTATGCGGGACCACACACGAGGCGTCCGCGCTATCCTCGACCCGGTCCCACCAGGTAATGTTTCTTTTAAGTGCGAACACAAATTGTAACTGAGACGATGGGACTTTCGCCCTACCCCCCCATCTGCCTTCCCCGGTTTCGCCTGGCTTCGCGCACGGGCCATGGGCCCGTGGGCCCCGGGTCGAGAAATATCTGGCGGATCCGATTTCAAAAGCCGTTCGTTTGGATTCACGATTGTACGTACTGGTACCTAAGACCGGGCCACGGAGCTGCGCGAGGGGACCGTGTCGCGAGCATCGACCGTCGACGATGCAACCCCGATGCGACACGCGACGTGATCCTCGCGTTCCCGTTTACCCCGGTCCAGCCCGCGATCCCTTCCGACGTTGTTACACCACACGATCCTTCGCCGATTTATTTCGCCGCACGGACAATAAGAATACGACTTTACAAGTTGAACTCGCTTTCAGAATTCTGGTTTAACAGTTCTGAAGCGATTTATTACACTAAATGTAATTTAATTGACAGATTTCTGTGTACAGTCGTTGGATAATGGAACTGTATGAAAGCGACGACTCCGATCGTCATATATGTTTGAATCAAATGAGAGATCCGTGAAATGAAATTGTCGAAATGAATCCTGGTACGTCATTTATCGAATTGATCGACGTTTATTGTCAGTGGTGAAAAGAGCGAAGCTATGTATGCTATTCATTTTTAACAAGTGATATTATTACTCTGTCAGTTGTTTTATAGATGTAACTATTTATTAATATCAACAATTGACCGGTATTAAGAACCCCATGCTTAAATCTGACATGTCGTTAACATTCACACCTGTTGCTCCTCGAATAAGAGATTTGAAACCAGTCTCGTTACAGCTCGTGTCGAATCGAATAGTAGCCCCGTGGAAGGAGTCGAGAGTGTCACGCGAGGTTTCATTTCCACGGCGATCGCGCAATTATCATCGGTGGCCGGTGTTACGCCACGTGGCACTTTCGCACGCCACGCCTTCGGCGCGCGCGTGCGACCCACCGACCGGGTGCACGCGTGCCGATTATAGGAAAAGCGACTTTTTTTTTTATCCTCGTCCTCTCGTCATCGCCGGAGCGGAATTCCTGCGGCGACTCGAGCCTCGTGTCAAGGTGCGTTCGTCATACGCGAAAACTGGTTCGTCGACGGTTTTTGCGCCGCTCCCCGTTGGAAAACCGTATCGAGGAGAGTGACTGCTCGTGATTGGGTTTGGTAATAATCAAGATCCGTCCGATGTGTGGCAACATTGAATTAAACATTGTTTCCTTGCTCGAACGGCAGAAGGTTGGACCGTGTGAGACGGTGAAAAATGCATGAGACCCGTACCCCGCGGTGTTGCAACGTTGCTGTCGATATCGATGTATGCGGAAGGATCGATGAATTGAAATTGAGAATGTCATTTTACAGAATTTATGTTTCTTTGAATGAGTTTTTGCCGAGCGTCGTTGAACGCACTGGATGAAAGTTGATTTACTACTTATTGGAGAGAGATTCGATCCCCTGAGATTTAACCCCTCGGACGTCGGATTCCGTATCTCCCGCCGATCAGGTATCTAATTTTCAGATGTCTAGCCTCCCGAGATAACTCGCGAGTTATTAGAAATTTATATAACGAGACAAGAATCTTTATTTAAACTACATATTAGGTAATATCTACCTTGTATTCAATTAACTTAATTCCATTAAGATACGAGTCTTGAAGTACTAGCGATCGGAACGGAACCGATGGTATAACCCGTCCCACGCTATAAAAAAAGAAATAAGAGTCCTCGATACGATTCCGAATAATCTTGGCAATTGATCGGCCGCTGCCGGACGATTAAACCACGCGTTTTAATGCTGCCCGTCGGCGTCCGTCCCTACGTCGGTTTCATAACTTAAATCGCTCCGTCCCGGGGGCCTTCCATATTTTATGATAATGGCGTCTAGTAAATTATCGTTGCGCGAGAAATGAATTTTCAGAAGCGATCCCGGAGCGACGTAACGGGTCTCGCGCGAGCGGTGTCGTTAAAAAGGAGACCACGGGAGCGTCGTGACGTCTCGCAACGTCTTTCGAGAACTCGCAGCTTCTTAGGAGAGAGGGGATGTCGCAGCTGTTATCACCGATCGCCTCGTAAACATTTTTATGCGCGTTTCGAATCGTTCGCGCATCCACTTTCTCTCGGATTCTTGTAAACGAGACATAAAATCGTTTAATAAACTCGTTGAGAAACAATCTCGTCCGTGAGAGAGGGTTGCACGAGGGTATCGATCAAAGGTGGGGGGG
>SHCU01000057.1:261912-287070 GCA_004307685.1 Ceratina australensis | reverse complement strand
CGTGTGCCCGGCGTATTCGCGCCGCGCGCTTTCTCCTACGAACTCCTCCGTGGACAGGCAACCCGCTCGGCACGGCACGCGGAACGTGCATACACCTGCGCGGGTGTGACTAATTAGAGAATCAGAGACGAGAGCCAGACAATCCGTATACAGGGCCGACGACGCTGTTCTACCCGGTCTTAATCGCTTGAAAATGTGCTCCGCGTCGTGTCCTTCTATGCTCGTTTACGTAACGGTCTGCTCGTCCGGCGTGCGAGCTACGCCAGCGATGAACTTTCGTGTAATGAAAGTCGAATGAAAGTTCGATTCCTCGCCGAACCAAGTCTAATCGTTATTTTATAGATCGACAATACCCTCGGCTTAGGACAATGATTATCAATCTATTTCCAATTCTCATCGACGATATTAATAAATCTATGCCTTCTCCATACTCGATACTCGATTAACATAATAGATCAAATACTAATTCTTTATAGTACTGTTTGATTAGGGTCTGAGGTATCTCGGATATTAATAGCACCATTTAAAGTTCACGTTTGAAATGCTTAAGTAAATCGCACGCCTACCTGTTCAATTAGAAGCTGACAAAAAATTAATTCAAGATTCCGTTGCTCACAAAATTTTCTACCTGTTAGAGAGAGAGTAAAAGCAGGACACGTAGCGCGCGCGTGGGAACGAGGCGAGCGAAGCGCGGAAGCGTGATGCCGAGGGAGCCGCGTTTTCGTACGATGATAAATGATCTCATCGCCGGCATTTAGAACGGCGGGTAAGGTGTCGAGGTTGCCCGAAATGGCTGGATGACAGTGAAGGGCCCCGAGGAATCGTTCCGGGCCGAGGGTAAAAGGGCACGGACGGGCAGCGCGTGAAAATCCGCCTCGGGCCTGGCGTCGCGTCGGCGGCGCAGGACTCGGAGCCACGCGGAAGAATCATTAACCCGGCGAATGGTTTTGATTTCTAATTAACCGTTCGGTGAAACGTGCGTGATGTATCGACCGGGAGCTATACTAATGACTGATCAAGTGGGTTACGAGTCAATCATCGGTTCATCCACGGGTTACCCGCGGCTCGTCGCTGGAATTGTTCGCGGGGAATAAACTAATCAACCGTTTGATAAATGAAAGTCGGTAGACTTTGTACACAAGGAATTGTTCATCCATCGGTTGCATCATTAAAATGAATTATCAATAGATGCGGACTGCGGTATCGCGTTCCGAGTTACATACGAGATTAAGATAGATATTTGTTGCTCAACCTCGTGCTCGGCTAATAATTCCGTCAAGGCCGCTCATCATCGTGAAACAGAACAAATAACTGAATAGAGAGAGGAAGCGGAGTAGACTGATTGAAGCGCAGCCCCGGATTCCAACAACCCCCGTCGTCAAGATTGCATTCGACGTTATTACCACGAAATCGGCGAGGGAGACCGGGCAGCCTCGGTGCGAGCGAGAGAACGAGAAACGAAATGCCTGGATCAACCCGGTGGACTGTTACGCAGATGAAAGACGAGAAACAAGATTGAATATAGATTATCCGCGGTCCGCTCTATAACAGTAATAAGCAGTTAAACGTTTTAGCGACGACGCGACGGTCGGCGCAGGAGGATGTCGGCCTGCCGTGGGACGTGGGACGTGGGACGTCGAAAACTAATATCGAAGCCGGGAGGGCCCGGCAATTGCGGTCGCGAGATCCCGGCTACCGTGAGTTTTATATCCGCCGAGGAACTTTGGTCCGCGCCGAGACGGCTAGCCTGAGAGCAACCCTGCGAGATCCGATTTCAATAATTCCGCGGTGAGTCGGGCTAATTTTGAACGCCATTAGTTAGCGCACGCCGCCTGGGATGATCCGGCCACCGGAACGGATTCTTATTCCATTCGCTCTTCATCCGCTTCCTCTCCTCCCTACCCGTTCGAACCGTTCGTTTCCGCGCAACCTTTTTATTTCCCTCTCTGCCCGTGATTGTTTCGTCTGCACGTCGTCGCTCCGATACAACGGCATGTACAGCTCCGTAAAGCCTCGTGAACGCCAACGCAATGATTCCGCCTCCTCCTCTTCCCCACGGACATCTCGTTCTCTCTCCGTTGCTCCGATCATCATCCCCCTACCACGGCGCATGGCGCCACTTCTGATTGAATTGACTACGTACCCGATACGCGGACGGGATTCGCGGCGCACGTCGTCGGTTGTTGCTCGTCTGCGAATTCCGCGGGATCGTTCCTGCTGAGCATTTCCCAGCGCCGATCGGTACGCGTGGTATTGGGTCACTGGGCGCGCGGATCGAGATCCCCTTTGTTCTCGTCTACGTGCATCGACCGTTATCGATCACCCGACGAGATGCGGTCCTTCCGTCTGTCTGTGGGCGATCCTGGCAACCGCACGGCTGCCGGGCTTTTATTAATAGCTCATACCGTTCTTACGATGATTTTCATTTCGCAAAACGTACATAAGAATTTGTTATTTATTTTTATGCATAGTTCCTGCCTTTTTTTGTAATACTTGTATCAAAGCGATTGCAATAAATTTTTACTTCTTTTTCAATTCCAGTATGAATTTTTGAAGCCCCAGATAATGAATTATGGAAAATTGGGGTTGAAATGGTGGTATTACGAGGTTCAGCCTATACTTAACGAATCTCGCAGAGTCAGGCTTAATTTCCGTTATAGCGAGCGCAAGCGATAGATTTCGATAATAACAAGTCATCTTAATTTTGCATAAACCACGGATCACCGAGCAGGCAACCTTTAATTGGTCACCGTAGGATCTAATACCCGGAAGTCGTCGAGCCAGGAGGCGAAGTAGCCGAAGTAACATCAACCATGGCCGTGAACGTTGTTCATGGAATTCCGCGGGTATCGAAGAAAGGAAGTCACGGAAAAGCGAGGGAGGAATAGTATCGAAAGCCGGGAGGATGGATCGGTCAGCCATTAGGCGGGTATTCTACATAGTATATCGGCAGCATTGAGCTTCTCCCCGGCTATTGCCCGTACACGGCTACGTAGTCGCTCACGTAGCCGCGGCTTTGATGTGCACCGGCGGCCGCCGTTGCATTGTGGATGCATTATAATGCATACCTGCTAAGAAGCGTACGGTCTATGTTGGTATTATGGCGACCGTGCGCCTCCTCTCTGCCGCAGCTTCGATAATCAAACGCGCCTTGCCCCGCTCGCTGCTCTGCCCCTGGCCCGGGATTATATGAATAGAAAGGCGGCGTGATACGTGATGGGCGTGTGCAATTGAAAATCGTATTACGTAAAAGAGCCCTGGTGAAAATTTGCCGTTTTCTTTCCACGACCCTCCCACCATCGCCGCCGCTTCTTCTTCTTCTTCTTTCTTTACCGTCTCCTCCGAACTCGCAGCTGTCCCGGAGCCAGGAGCGGTTCGCGCGGACAATCGCGGCGAAGAGACGCGCGCGCGGAATTACGATGGACGGAATCGCGTTGATCGAACGCGATAATCCTGAAATAAACGCGACTTAACATCGTCGGCTCGCTGGTCGCCCGGAATGACGATCGCCATCGGCTTGGCAAGCGTTCATCGCGTGCCGCAAATGTGACACAGATTTATTATTAAATTCAAATCAAGTTCTGTTATGAAATATTGAAATTCATTTACTAATTAATTCCCTTGAATCTTTTCATTCAGAGAAATTAATAGTAAATTTCAAATATCACATTTGGCCATTTGGAGTGGACATTAAGATACTTAATTAAAATCTGCTCCGCTGATTAGAAATACGTAGAATCTCCTAAAATCGTAATATCTGTATATCCAACGGGGCACGTTCTCGTGGCTTCCTCGACAGAAGCTGCCTCTTCTCCGGCCTGTAATTTGCGCGGTCGTGCCCGAAGGATTCGCTCGCAGTCCTCCCTGAGTGATATCCCCGGTGGAGGCACGGGGTTAAGAAACGAAGAAAAAGAAAAAAGAAGAAACCCTCCGGTGGCGACGCCCGGTAGCAGGTACCGGCGCCACTATATCTGCTCGCAATTACAACATCGTCGGTCGTTCTTAATCTCGGACTACCGGCAAAAAACGTAATAACTTTTTTGCCGCCGCGATTACGCGGGTAGACGGAGGGTTCCTGCCCCAAGTCGGCGCAAAATTGTAGGACCCGCCCCCGCTCGCTCGCTCGCCACGAGATAACGACCGGCTTCTATATGCAAATCGGGCCGAGGTTTTCGCGGAACATTATTATATCGCCGCGTTAATATCGCGGGTCTAGCTGCGTTCCTCGCGGAATGATAGCCGACGATCAGTGACATCACCGCCGGCTATGACGAATTGCCGGCGGAGGAGCTCCTGACAACATTTTAATGAAACATCCCGGTGCCTGGTCGTCGTTTGCGAATCGTACAGTTAAACGAGCGGCGCCGTTTCGAATCACGATATTCCCGTGCGTTATCCCAGGCAGCGCGTGGAAAAAAAAAATGTTACCCGTGGAATCGCCGGATACCCAACCCCATGGGAATATTTCAACGCTGACTCGCGTTATGTTCCCTCGGCCCGACGTTCGACGCTTTCCGCGCTCTCTCCCCCGCATATCGTCGATACAGACGAGCTCGCATAGCATAAGCCCTCTCCCGTGTGTCTCGCGGAGTAAGGTGTGAGATGGGTGTCGGCGAAGGTGGAGGCGTCATTGTCGTGTTTCGTTTCGTTTCGCAGATTGCGTCACATCGTCGTGACCGGGGATAGAAAGCGTACGAATCGAACGGTCGGCGATCATTTGTCAAGACGGGAACGTCCGACTACCGGCTGGTATCGCGTCTAAATGCGGATTATCGGAGAAGAGGAGGCAGGAAGATGAAGACGAGGAGAAAAAGACGCAGGGGCTTGCACCTACTGTATCTCGGCTGGGAGATTGATATTTCTATCGTACTGGTAGGAACGTGTTAACAATCCGTGCTTAGCCGCGCTACGCCGCGATTGATGGCCGTGGAAAACGGGATTTATTAATTCCGACTATTATCACTATCTGCGAAACGGCGGCTGAGACGGCTTCATCGACGGTTGACCCATTAAATTAACCCGTTTTATCTTCCCGTTCTGCGGATTACCATCGAGAGAATAATCGATCTCGGTAAATTGTAATTATTGACCAATGATTATTGCCAGCTGAAGTTTCGTCTTGAATGCTTTGTCTCTTATTAAACCAGCTTACGCAGAATTTCAATTAAATTTAATCTACCTGGATATTGATTGATGTATGTACTTTATGCTGTAGTTCATTAGACGTATCATATTTAAGTACTTCATACTATTGAATATACTGTCAGTATTTTTACGTTTAATCTTTCTATTAAAATATTTATTATTATTTTAACATTTAATTTTCTCTTCTTTTGGATTATACTGCCCACCGATGGGACGTACAGGCCCGTGTGTTAATAAATTATCCGATTCGAAAGACGGTACTTTTCCCGAAGACGAAACAGTGAATCATATCGCTGTTACGCAATCGCCGAGAGACGAGGCTTTCATCGATATCCCCCGTGGTGGACCCCAGAGATCGACGCTCTGAACATAATCACAGGGGAAGACACATCGCGTCGATGCGTGGATTGCTTTATTAAATTTTGCGCAATGCAAACGATTTTCTAACTCTTCTCCCGCGAGAGGGGCAAACGGGCTATAAATCAACCGGTACAATGACATCGGCACGACGACGACGCTGCTGCTGCGACGCGCCGATTTTCTCTTCCCGTCTCTATCTCTCAGGCTGTCTCGCTCGCCGGGGCACGCGGCCAATCCGCGTGTCGTTTACTTACGTAAATGCATTCTAACTCGGCCGGCAGGTGATTACCAGCGAATTATACAAAAGCTACCGATCCGGGGATCGGTTCGCGAACTAGCGTGCGCTAGATTACATGTTTCATGTTATCTCAGCGGGAGAAATGCGTCATTCAAAAATGCTACGTAACAATCGGAGCGTTTAATGAATTTCGAAATCTTCGTTAAAGAGAAATTCGCGTTCATATGAGAAATATCGAATAAGGAATACTTGGCGTGGATGCAATCAATTAAAAATGATGAAAATTTCGATTATCTATCGCTAGTTTTGATCAATTACAAATTAGACAGCAAGCGGTTTATCGTTAATAAAATCGAGTCGAAACTTATGACTTTATCCGTATCCCGTGGATCAACAATATTCAATTTGCGGATTATAATCAACTCGTATCTATTCCACAGCTGTGACGTTAATCTTCCGTATAATGCTCGTTCGTTACACGTATTCTATTTCCACTCCTCTCCCTCCTGGTACCCCCCTATCAGCATATACAACGTTTAAAGAGGCGCGATTGCTCAAGGATTTGCACTTCCAACTGGAAGATAGTCACAGCTCGCCGTTTATCTAATTTACATTTATACGATCAGATTTTTACCCGCGCATCAGGAATTTCCATTAATTATGTTCCACATTTTTTCCGCCTCAGGCTGGAAAATCTAATCAACCGGGAAAGCGGTCATAAACGTTCCCCTGCTGTTTTCTCAATCCCAACTCTAACCGAGTGCCCCATTTTGCGTTAATCAACAAACTCAAAATCAATCTGATTTCGACGATGATCCGAATGCCGATCCTTAGTACAGCCAAAAACGTAAACCTGGTCCCCGAAAGGATCGACGAGGCCGGCTCGATAAATCACAGGCAGAGTAGATCGAGTTTCCGTTGCGCTCGATAAAATCCAGCTGGTCATTATAAATCCCGACAGCCACTTTATCCCAATCGCGATGCTGGCGTGGCCGCCGGGCACTGGAAACGTCCATCAGGTAACGTCGAGAGCCGACGGTGGTTTTGCGGGGGTGGCTAACACACCCACCCCCCGTGGGCCCCTCTCACGCTCGTACTCGAGCCCCGAGATGCACTGGTTCCCGGGTTCTACTTTTTTTCCACGCACGCGCAACTCCGCGGTAGAATGATTGATAATCGATCGTGCCGAACTGGCCGGAGTCTCGCGCAACCAACGAAGATGAATTCGTTCTGCGCCCAGGCCTAATTGTGCGCAGTCAGTGGTCCATCGTCGAGAGGACTGGCCACGAGGTAGTACCGTGGTATCCGCACACCTACGCTGCCCGAAGAGGAACGAGAGAGAGAGGATCGAAGGAGGAGAGGAGAAGCCGAGAAGAAACAGGGAAATAGAAAGTGCGCTAACTAACCTCGCGCTGACCCCCTATCGATATTTTCACCCGGCGTTCGACCCCTGTAATCGCGTCTCTCTCTCTCGGTTCATCCTCTTTTCTTCTCGTCCGGCGCGAACGATTTTTTTCGGTGGACGAGCGGCGCATAAAACACACCGGGCAACCGGCGGGGTTAATGCACCGCTATAAATATAATACCGCGCGCGGTGGTTTGCGCGAAAATTAATTACGCAACGTATTTACGCCGATGCGATGCCGTTAGGCGTGATCGAGGACCCCGTGCGGCGAAAATGAGACGAGAACACTGGCCACGATGAATCACCGGGCCGTCGTCGAACGAAGCGAATCGTTCGATTCAACCCTCATCGTAAGCGTGCATCCCTCCTCAATGGTAGCTCGATTCGCTTTAAGCGTCGAGAGTCGAAATTGATTTTTATCCTTGTATCGCGTAACGTGATTGCTTCACGGTTCTCCTTCGCGTTCCTACATTGTGCGTATGAAACCTGCCAATAATAACCCGCGTAACCCAATTTTACCCACCCAGCGAATCCGTTCTCCTCGCGGATAATATAACAGAGAATAGAAGTTGCTTAGAATCCGGAGGTTCCTGCGCATCTGAAAGCAATCAGACGTTTATTGTATCCGTCGTACGCTTTCTAACGACTATCTCGTCTTCCACGCGTCTTGCGTCCGTGCCTAATTAAGTTGGTGGAGGAGGAGGAGGAAGAAGAAGCAGGGCCCGCGCCGTAAATAATTCGAAACGAAAAATTTCTCCCGTAACCCGCGACGACCTCCGGCACGAAAATCAAGTTGAATTTACTGGGAAGATGATAAATTAAAGAAAGCAGGATGACAAGTGATTCAACCCGTTAATAGTGCGAGCCACGACAATATTCGTGTACGGCTGCCGGGACTCGTGTAGCCCGAGGGGGCCATCTCGAGCCGTTTCCCTGATATTATGTACCGATCCGTCGAACAATTTCGTGGCCTGCGGAATGATCGATAGACGGACTGCCGATCGCGCCGTGATCGATAGTCTCGTCGATTGTTTCTAACGATTCGCTTCAACGATCATGAACTCGTTGTCGTAACGATACCTCTACTACCATCACACGCTGTTCCCTCTCTCGCCGAGACGGGATTATATATCTGTTTCTGATCTGCCGTTGTAAATTAGAAATACCAATTAAGAGAATCTTATAAGGCACTCATTAACCCGCGGCCAGTGAAACTCTTATCTGACTTGTTATCACTGTGATCTAACCGCCGCAGGAATTTCCCTTCGTTTCTCTCGAACAGGCTTTTAAAATCGTATCACAGATGTACAAGGTGAAATTACATCTGGCTAAATAAATTTCGAATCACCGGACAGGTGGACAGATCTCCGCTGCGTCAACGTTGATACCCTATTTCCCTGCGCGGAGGGATGAAAGTTTCTGATCGTTGAGCGAACATCGCCGAGATGCGACGCCATAAACCAACCGACGGTCGTATACGTACGCGTTTTCGCATGTTTGGACGCGAAGCCCGCGTCTCCGTTTTAATGCCCCAACGACAGCACAATGTGAAACCCACTCGGGACAACTTTATTAGAGAGAGTCTCCGCGGTTGCATCCGCGGCCTCGATGCGACGCGGCCACGACGACGCGGTGTGTTTCAGATTATAACGCGTACACGGCTCGTAACTATCAAACAAAGATGCACGCCTGTCTTTTCTCTTGTTAAAGGTCTCACCGTGTATCGAGAACGATCGGCAAGCTGCGTTAAGTGGTAGATTGGAAAAACAGAATGAGGAATTTCGAGTGTTGTAACACGCTCAGATCCGAACTATTCGTCAGGTAAATGTTAAGCCGCTGGTTTCGTCGTTCGTTAAGTCACGAGACAGCCGTACTGAAAAAAAAGAACGCGTAGGTGTTCGGATAATAAAAAATTGCTAATTCATATGTCAGGATTTTCTAACAGCTTTTAAAACTATTTCATTATATCGAACATATAAGGAGAACTTGTTCGATGCACTGTTCCTATTCGCGTCTCGAATCAATCACCGAGGTGTCTACCTGTTCACCCATATTCCAGAATCGACGTCTGGGTGATAATTGAGTTGAACATCCATATTCGACAGCCGTCTTATCGGCGGATGATTTGTATACGATTTCATGTATCGAGCCTCCCGTTCGATACGTCCGGGAATCCGAGTTAACGATGTGTAACGCAAGTAGTAGTCGAGCCGCTCGTCAATCCCTCCTGTCTACGAGCAAGAATGAAAAGTTCGCCGTCGCGTTACACATAACGGCGGAGGACGTCCATTATTTCGATTGGCAGTTTTCTAAGGGGATTAATCTCGACCCGCGATGCATCGCGCATTGTACGAGCGAGGGAAGGAGCGAGCGGTACTCGACGACAAGGATGATCGAAGCGAGCCGCGAAATACTGATTGTAATGAAGAAGGATACGCTCCTGGCAGTTAGAAGAAGCCGATAGACGCGTCTCTATTCTCGGGTGCAACTTATCGCGACCCATGTCAATTTTAACGTTTCTCCGGTGATTGCTTCCTTGTACGAGCGGCGGACGTGACGGTGAAATCGCGAATTAAAATTTCCCGCGATGTCAGCCGATAATGATAACGAGCCACCGCGGTGGGTGCTAATAGAGTGACAGCCGCCGGATCATCGATTTCCAATTCGTTTAACTGTACGAGGAGAGCCGCGCAATAAGAATTGTTCCCAGACGAACAGAAGCCGCGATATCGTAAATATCGTGGTTTCATTCCCGCGGGTACGCGGGCCGCGTTTTCTACGAGATAGAAGATGACAAGGACGTATTAATTGACGCGGCTAGGGCCTCTCGCGCGATCGTCGAAGAAATCATTAATTACACTAAAGAGGAATAAAAGTAGATATCTTTGTACCTCGAGGATAGTATAAGCATTAGCGTCGTGCGTAAAGGTATAAACTTTTAATGGTTGTATGCAAAAAGTAACATATTGGATTGTTCTATCCTGTTTGGTTTTCACTTACCCATTTTAATGACTCGGCAATTTGATAATGCGTTAATGCACGTATCAGTTTCAATAAAATTCCTACGCGTAGATTGAGGTATCGAAACCGGTTGACGGGAGCTGATGTTTAGCACTTAGTCTTTAGTTTGCGAAATGGTTAACAAGTGGAAATTCACGACGCGAGGACGATTGAAAAATTAACAATAATAAAATTGTAACAGAGATATAAAATCTACTCGTTTTAATACTCGCAGCCGCAGCTAGAAGAGATCTACGTAAATCTTCAGTTACGACGTAAAAAAGCTTCGTTACGTAGCATGATGTATATCGTCTTTTAAAATTAATTCTCCGAAGCTGCATAACTTATACGATTATAGTAATATGGCATGGATACCGGTTAAACGTGAGAAGTGATCCTGCAGGAACTCTCATAATTCGCCTGGGGCGTGCGACGCGTCTGGTTCGGTGCCAAAATAAATCAGTGAGGCTGGCGCGGGTGAAAAATAGCGTGCATGCCATTTCCTAGCGTACATATATTCGGTTCCCAACAGATTGTTCCCGAGGCGTATAGACGCCGTGATAACCGATTTATTATTATCTATTTACGACGCGCCTTAAATCAACCTGCGTTGGCCCGCCGGCACCGGCGAAATAGCAACCGGCGGAAAACGTTTGTATATACGCGTACCGCGGCGCGTATTATTAACCGTTTAGCCAATTTGACAAGCGTTGCGTTACTTTCGAATCGCGCGCTACTCCCCGATACAATCGCGCGCCCCGTGATTTATACGTAAAACCCGGATCCCCTTTTTCCCCCGCCGCGAATTACACGCGTTATTAGCGCCGTTTCGCGATCATCTCGGCCCGATCCGGCGCGCCAGGAATGTTTCCCGCGGATTGATTAACTACGCGAGCTGATTCGGATACGTTCGTCTCTCCACGCGATCAATCTCTATTATTCATTCCCCTGATTCGTCGGCTTGCGTCAGCATACCTAATTGGATTCCGATTTTACGTCACGTCAAATTGTTTCTCAGCTACTTCGCTTCGCGCGTATCATTAGATTATATTAAATATATAAAATCGACGTGTGTGTAAAGATGACTTGAAAAGCAGTTTGTAAAAACAGAATCGAGAGATTCACCTGCGAAGCATCGATGGTTCTCCCATCCGGATTTCACGCACCGTCCCGAAAATTCATGGCCTTGACGTGGTATCGAGATGCCCGAACAACGGCGGGCCCAACGAGCACCGGCGGTGCGCCCGATCAGTGACGTATTGACAGACGTGAACAAATGACAGCGCGCAGCTGGGGAGAAGAGCGTGGCCGGGAACGCTGGCCGATGCTAACAAAGCGGGAGAACCGGGCGAGGAGGAGTAGTAGAAGTATCGGTCGAACGCGGCCGGCCGGCCGGGCATTATCATATTATGCTCGTTTGTAACTACAAATTGAGTTACCCCCGCGTGAACCTCTTGCCCGAGATATATATCTCCGATCGCGCTGTCAGCCCGCGAACGATACCTCGCGATCGATACCCTTCGGGATGCAACACCCTCTACCCGTTTAAACAGGGATCAACCTGCGCCGAGGGATCGACGGCGGGTGGCCCGTGGATCCTCGCTCGTTTACTCCGGTCAGAGGTGAAAAATGTCCCGGCGATCCGCGCTCGATAAGATTCGCCTGATATATGCATCGGCAAATCAGACTCGTTTCAAAATGGTCCGAGGCTTGAATCAATATTATCTAGATAAGAAATTGTAGACCAACTATTCTGTTTCAGACAACATAGATACTAAGGGATACTATTCGCGTCATTAAACTTTGAGGTCAGGGTGGTATCACCGATCGCGAGAGATAAGACTTGCAAATCTACGTAGAAGTGTTCTGAAATGGGTTACATAATATACGAGGTAGCAGTTAATATTCTATATGAATAACTATTTCGCAATAATGCGAAAGGTCTGAGAGCATGGGAGTAAAGCGAATTAAGCGTGATTCGCGTGTATCACCGCCTACGACGTACCGAGGCATTCGTCATTAAATATTGCACATTGTGCTATCCCGGGCAAAGGAAAAATAATTCGTTTTCAATATTAACCACGAAAAAGTGCGGATAATTTGAACCGTGTAATTCTGTTTAAGTCTTCGCGAATCGAGAATTAATAATACACAATCCCACATCGTTTAGCCGGGAGATTTGAGTAACTCTCTACCCACTGTAGAACCTCAGACATCCCATAATTTATCAATCGAAGACATTTCTATCAACAAGAAAAACCAACGTGGTTATACACATGCAGGCAGAATTGAATTGCTCTTGCGATAATTTTGCAACAGCCTCGGCGGCTCTCGGCGCGCCGGTGAGAGATTCACACAGGAAAGGGAATGGAAACCGGAAACCAGGTACTGGCCCGAGAAGGCGAGCGTGCATATACCTACATACACACGTACGTACGTACGTACGCTGAATCTCGTTCCTGGCAGATGACTAATACTTGATTTGACGAGACAACCATGAAGAAACTGTTATACATTGTTCCTTGATCATGGCTGGGAGCGGGGCGTGGGCGATCTCACGTCGCTCGGTACTCGGCTCTCCTCTCCGGGTACGTATGTATACCTCGGCGAAAAACCAGGCGACGCGATGCGGGGCCATCTCGAAACGTCTCTTGCGAAATTCGCATAACTCTTCGACGTGTGTATCACCGTCCGAGTGTTTTACGACGAAAGGAAAAAACCGGGCGAAAAATGCATCGCGCGAAACGTATAAAAACCGGCGGCGATCTTTTCTCACCGTGTAATTTATCGCCGATACATCTTCCGCTATCGTTCTCAGCTCCCCCGTTCACGAAAAGCACAAAACCGGGAGGCGAGGGATAATCGTTAAACGGCGACGTAACGCGACGTTTTACGATCAATATTTTTCGTCTCTTAAAAATCGGTCTCTTTAATTGGATGCCGATTCGCGGCGGCTTTCCTTTTTATTACCTCGTAACGCGCTCGGAATCTCCTCGGGGAACGGCGTCGACCTCTTTGGCCACCACCGAAATATCGATCACCCTGATTGACAGCCAATTACTTATCCCCGTCGCGTCGGCAGGTAAGAGGAATGCCATAGAAATAAATCCCGGAAATATAATAGTTCGTATCGTGACGCGACACGTAAATTTTATTTTATCACTTAAGACTTTATTATTAAAATGTCCGAGGAATAAACCTGTGGTAAATAATCTAACTCGAAAAAATCACCAATTCCACTGTATCTTGGCGTCTCATCGTGCACGCGCGATGTTTAGATGATATCGGTAGAAATAATAATCGTAGGAGGACAATAAAGGGGTCCCAAGTAGCGAGTGAACTCCGGATGGGCCATCTGCATCTAAATCCGCAGATAATAACCTAACAACACGCGTATTGGGCAACCGAGCAACTCGGTTCCTCGCTGCCGGGGTGAACCTCGTTTCCGCTGACCATTTAGGGTCAGCGGGGGTTGGCCGGAGAGGTCGTGTTCCAATTACTCAACGGAGAGGGGCACCCACCTCCACCTCCACCTTCATCTCCATCGGAGGGCCGGCCGGCGTGCGATTTCGCAGCCCGCAAGGATGCAACACGACCGTTCGAGACGACAATCGACGAGGTGGGAGGACAAACGATCGTTTACCTACGTGTGTCGCCTCGCATTGTAACGTCGTCGTCGTCATCGTCGCAGCCGCCGCCGCCGCCGCGTGTGCATCAGCGATTTCGCCACCGATCGACCGCTTAAGCTCGGCCTCTCGATGAGCTGTCCCGTAATTTCATTTTCTATCGACGACCCATTGTCTCCTCGGTGTCTATTAGAAACTGGATAAGGCTGATGAGGCTGTCTACGTCCAGCGTTTCCCACACGCTTTCGTTCGCACCGATTCCTCGGTTTCAGTGAATTAAGCGCGTACATTAAAGAGTGAGATATTTTCTTAAAATCGATTTATTTCATCAGCTTAGAATGACAAAAAAATGCGGCATGTCTTTTCATTTCTTGCCAACAGTAAAAAATGTGAAGGTTTCATAATGAGCCTTCGCTTGCCACCCGCACTGAATGCGATGGTTCAAATCCGCGGGACTTTCTTAGTTACTCGCTCGTGACACACGTTGGCGCACGCCAATTGGCCGCGAGATATACGAGTGACACCCGACGAGTATCGAGTAATTATCTGGCAAGCGATTCGACTGCCGGCCTACCACTGCGTATTTCCTGGCTGGGAGAACCTCGCCACCCACGCGTAGACAAGACCGTAACCACGGCAGTGCACAATGCAGGTTAGTATTTAAAAATTCGGTACACCTTTCGCTTTTCACCGTCTCTTCAGCTAGGTAAATTCAAGCTTTTAGCGTTAATTAGAATCAAAATTCTTTTTAATAAAACATTCGTTTATGTAAAAGAAACTTGGGAGTCTTAAGCTCTTAATGTTATCTGCGATGCGACACGTTTTATCCCCCTCTCGATGGAGACAGGGTCGCGTGTAATGCACCCGAGAAGAAAGACTGCGTTGCGCCATCATCGCGACACAAGGTATATTGGCCTCCGCGACACGCCACGGCGGCGGACTGTTAGTCACCGGTTCGTCATGGGAGAACCTCGATATAGTAGTGTACACCTCGTGGCGTGGCGGCGGCGCGTAGCAAATGAATCATTGAGACGTGTCCCGCGACAGGGAAGGAAGGCTTCCGCCAATTTCTAACATTTTCACATACTCCGGAACAAGGGGGGAAAGAAAGGACACGATGGGATGGACGCTCCGACTTTTAATCACACGCTCGTTGATAGAACATGTATTGTGGGTATTTTGTTTCCCTGTGTCTTCGGTTTTCTTGGAACGAACTCTGTTGTTGAAGATGGAAATGAGAGAGGGTGCTCACTATTGTTAGCAAAGGAAGTGATGACGGCCGAGGAGATTTCATAATCAGCGACAGAGGAGAAAATAAAATTCGGTTCACTAACTAATCGATGAAAGCGAAAATTAATTAACCATTTAAATAGCTAAAAGTTTAAAGTGTTACTCGCAGAGTCCAACAAAATAAATACAATAAATTAAATCCGATTTCCAACAATTACCCCAGTAACAAAAAACAGATTTATTTTCTACCCCTAGCTGTTATTGCAAGTGAAACCGAGTCGATTAAGATTGCAATTAATCAAGATTCTGTCTGGCTTTTTCTGATCCCGAGAGTAACAATATCCCCATCTGGAGACTTCAATGGCATTGGCAATCAACGGCGCGCACGGGTGCAAAAAGTACGGGAGAACACGAGCGAACGACATCGCGGGCGAAAGAAAGGTAGGCGCGCGGTGTTCTTGGCACGAGATTCACGAGATGTACATATGTATGCACGAATAGTGCTGCTGCAGGAGCAGTTACACTGATTGCCGGTGTTTTCAAACTCGAAACAAGAACTCCTCCCGGTGACCGTCCGTGGGAACCGTTCCGCGGTCACTCGCGCGTTCTCGAGTGTGGACGGACGGTAGAAAAAGATAGGAAGGAACGAGAGAGGAAGGAGAGAGAGAGAGAGAGTGGACCGCGGCTCATCGCTCGCGAATTAACCCGCAGCTATCCGGTACCACTTCTTCCAGTTGGCAGCCAGCCTCGATTCGATCTCTGATGAGAGTTTACGAGCACCTAGCGCCTCTAAACTGTAACGAATAGATCACCGGAGTAGCGCGGTTACTTTAGTCTTCAAAGGGAATCCGAGAAAATCGGAACGAACGTTCACCGTTATGGGAACGAGCCCCGACTGATCGTTCCGAGCGGACGAACGATGGTTCCTCGCACGAGGTCGTAATTTCGCGGTCGCCCGCTGCTGTCGAACAGATTCGAGCCGAGTTTAATGGCCCCCGGCGGACAAATGGAAGCAACCGGATCGGACGCGGGCGAGATTTAACCGCGTCGATTTAAACGATTGTTTGTTTACCGGTCGCGCGCGATTCCCGGTAGAGATTTACGATCAATTAGATGGCGAACAAAGCCGCGGACGCGCGGCACCGCTTATTAAAGTTTCATTTGTAGTTTAGAAACGGCCGCCCCCCTTTCACCCGAACGTAACCGCGTGCACTCGCGATTTATCATCGCGACCGCGTGGACGTGGACGTAGAAAGTATAACCCAGCCTCTCGCTCCCTCTTTCTCTCTCTTCCCCTCGATTTAATAGCTTATCCGTGCGCGGCGAGAGATCGGGAAACGGTCGACGGATCGGCCGACCGACTGATCGGAAATCTGGACGATATAGCTCGTGCGCAGCGCATGCACCGCGCGCGGGATACACGCGGAGACAGGCCGTAGGAACTCGCTGAGATCAGAGATACCGAGAGCGAAACAACGTTGACGCATTTATGCATGAGCAGCGTCAAGAGAGCCCTCCGTGGTACATATATATATGTGTATGTATATACCTTTCCATAGATCGTCGCAGATATATACGCGACCCGTACGTATGCCTACCGTGATGGCGTTACCCTTTTGAACGGTCCTCACCTTTTTATCTCACGATCCTATTGTCTCGAATCTTCGCCAAAAACGCGTAGTGTCGCGTAGGTACGCGTCGGCATAATTTTTCAATTTGCTCGGACCGGCCTGAGAGATTCTATCTGGCCGTGTTGCACGAAATTGTTGGGGTAGCAACCTGGTGCGTCGAGGGGAAAAAAAGAAATGGGAAGAAACGAGGAAGAGTCCTACGTGGATAGACAAGGTGGCGGAGGAAAGAGAGAGAGAGAGAGGATGAGTATCGGAGAGGGAAGTCGGTTCTGCGCGTGACCTTTCGCACGGGAGGACAGGAATGGACAGCAGCTTCTCTCCCGGTTGCCATAACTTTTCGACCACGGGGACCCGTATCGGCGCAACGTAGGAATCCTAAAATTCCCTCGGCCGGTGATCCTTCTTTGTTCCGTTCCCATCCCTCCCTCGCGTTTAACGATTCCGTGCGAGTTCCCGAAGAGATATTGTCTCTCCGCAAGACGCGTCTAACGGTTCCTGTCTCTCGAATGAGTAGGACGGCCCGGCGAATAGTGAATTATCATCGCTAATGATGAAACGTTCCAAAAGGTGAGATCCGTAACTGGGATAAAGTTCTCGCGTGATTCTTTACGCCGCGGTGGTATGAGAATAACGCCGGAGGCTGTCCACGAAACGTATCGGTTTCCCCGTGACCCCGGCCGTGTCGTGCGATTTCCACCCTCGGGCCACGTTCCCGCGCGCACTCTTTATGCGACGTCATCGCATTCGCCACGTGTACAAATTGTTCGCGGCAGATTTTCGATGCCCCATCTCCTCCGCCTGTACCCGGCTGGGAACAGCTGGTTCTCTCCTTTTAGGAAATACATATATACCTCTCATACGATTTATAACTCTCGCCTCGATTCTTGCACGTAAATTGAATGCTGCCCATTATGAAGGACCGTAAACTCCGAATTCATCATTCAGTTCTTATCAAGCGACGAGATATATTGGCTACGTGTAACAGTATGCGAAATCCATCGTTAACGATGCACCTTGCTATCGAACGAGATTAATCCCAGCGAAAGCTATTATCGATAGAAATCCATCCCAATCCGTACGAAAGATTTCTATGATACTCAATGTACCTCCTTCGAACGGAGAAAATCATGCATCGAAGAAATTACGTTTCACTCCGCCTTAAAATCCCAAGTGAGTGTACTTGCCAACCAAATAAAAATAGGACAAAATGTTTGATGTCATCAGATTAGAAAATTATTCGAAGACGGAATAATGTTCCCGGTTGAACCTGCTCTCAGGATATCGGGACCAACTGAGAGCCACTGCGGTGTGTCTGCGACCCATGACCCTTCGCCCACACGAGGACGGCATGCGCTGCAACGCGATGCAACGCGGGCCAGGGGCCAGTGGGAGGGCAAGAGGGCCCCGTTGTGGGCCTGAGGGGACCCGCGGGGTATTCTCGGTCACCGAGCCTGAGCTCTCTGCTCGCTGGCCGATCGCGCACACCACCTCGCGCAACCTGCAAACTCGTACCAGCGGCAAAAATAATCCCTCCCGCGAGACACTCCTGCGTACGTTGATGATCCAGCTTCACCCTCTGTAAACTTACGGGTATACCGTCCGAGTCTATCCTTAAGAGGGTAGAAGCGTGAAGTAAAAATCAGAACACTCTCTACTCATCTCTCTCCTAGCTTCATTCGTTATCGCATTCGGTAATGAATTTTCCTATTGACATAAATTGTGGAGTACAGCTTCTTATTATTAGCTCACTGATTGCCAGCAAGAGCTCTCTCTAAACATCTCGCAGAGAAAGATGATCAGCCTCTATTTGCTATTAAAATGCCTAATAGCTCGACGAAAAGGAGTCAACTTTCTTTTTCATTCAATCCTTTCGAGTCTGTTTATCCTAGAATAACGTCACTGTCGCGAGGCTTCATCGGGACAACCGATCTGTCAGTACCGACGCCAAGAAACTTATCGAAGTCACTTTCACGTAGTGAAACCAAAGAAAAAGTATCTGCTCCTCGAGAAGCGAACACCTATTACATCTTTTACGGGCATTCCCCGCAACAATTCGCAATTGGGAAAATAGAAACGTGCCGAATACCCGATGCCGCTACTGTTTAATACGTTTCACGAGGGAAAGTAGCAATTAACATTTTCTGAACCTGTTACATCATCATTAAAAATAAATATATACATTTGAAGATATTTATGTATTATATGAAATTTTTAATGATCTAACCATTATTTTTAGTACGCGCTTTTAAACGAGCGAAGCAACCGGTAATAACGCGGTAACCGCGTATCCGTGAACTCGAGCAGTGAGCCCATACTTCTTCGGAGCTAACTCGCTCTGAAACGGAGGGAGGTCCGGCCGGCTACGAAATTGGCTCCGGGTGTGAAATTATTTGTGCCCCGGTTTCTTTGTGTCCGCGCACGCTGTACATTAACCGGGTCGTTATCCGCGAGGATAATAATAAACGGTGAACGCGAAACAACCGGCGTAATAGGGAAACGTTCCGATAAGGCCGCGACGAGCGCGCGGTGATCGGTCAGCGCTTCTGAAAATTCATACTCCATTCACGGCGCGAACGAGATAACGCGCGAGAACCGCCGTGGAAAAAGGTCCGCGGCCGGGAAACGGAACAGCCGGAGATATTGCCTCGTCGCGGGTACCATAAACTCGGGAATCTAAAGAGCGCCTCGAGACCCGGACACGATTCGAAGGCATTATTTCCCGGAGACGGAGACAGTTTCTTGTCGCTCTGTCTTTGCCACGCCGCGCCGCGGAACGGTATTGTTGCCGTGCACGACTCGCACTTTCTAGTCAGACCCGTTCCTACCCTCGCCCCGATTTACTCGCGAAACGCTGCCGCTGATGATTTCCGCGAAACCCGTTCGAATGTCTGTTTCAAGTATAACGCAACAAATAACAATGATGATTTTTAAATTAATTACATGAAATACATAAAAATCAGGGGACTAAAAGATCTTATAATCCCAGTTTAAATTACAAGTTCAGCTCAATTTGTTACGCGAGAAACACTTCGGATCTCCAACTGTGATGCGATACGTTTCGAGCGTGTCGGGTCAGCACGATTTTCGAGTTTAACTAATTGTAAGTATATATAGCTTGAAGCAGAAAATGAATTTCCAAGGAAGCACGTCAACAGATCCTCGGTGTACGGGGAAGGCAACAGGCTTCCCCCCTCGTTCATGCACAACGCTTCGAGAGAGTCTCTTAATCCGCAATAAATCGTCCGTCTCGTTTTCGATGCTGCGCATCCGTTATACATGTATCTACGTATCCACCTATAGTCACGTCGAGGGTTACGGGGTGTCGAGTTATGGAATATGGTGGGCCCCCATCGGCGCGAAGGGGAGCGCGAGGGGGCAACGGCGTGAGTTACGACTGACCCCATAAATCATGCCCGGGTCACCGCGTAATTGGCGGGCCCCAATTCTCGCACCCAATCAACGCGAGGCGAAACTGATGTACGATGACGTCACGGTATTATCGACGATTTACGCGTAGAAATTAGAGTGCATAGGCGATCGTTTCTATTGTCGGATTCAATCAAATCTCCGGATTCATCCAAAAGAATTCGATATATTCAATTCTAATAAACACGTTCAGTTGGATAGCCACGAATGCAAATTGCTAAGTGCATGTAAGATTATTTTAAAAAAATGGAACTTGACCATTCTTGCTTGCTATGACAATTTTGTCTTATGTACAATTTCCTACGAAAAACTAATGTGACCTACTCGAGAGGCTATCCAAGTGCGCAGCATTGTACGTACCATAAATAAGAAATCGCAATTAATCCCGGATAAAATAAAAACCTCGGTGGTTCCGCATAAAAGATAGCGGAAGCGTTTACAGAATGCATATAAAAACAAAGGCAATCAAGGAACGACGTAGCGAGCCAATCGACAGCGAGGTATATTTAACTCATTTACCTCGAGGCAATTCCAGGACGCGCGAGAGGCGGAAAGACGTCTCCAGGGGTAATCGCGCGAGCGTACAATCAGTCTACTAATTAGCCGAGTTGTTGCACGAGCAACGGGCCACCTGTCCTCCGCGCGGGGTTAGAACGTTTCGTAGCGTCCACCGTAGAGGCAATATCGCGCGCGCACTCGGAAGTCCGCGAGGATAGAAGAGACCATTATAAACCGCGAAACGAGCCGCATTACAGCCAGCAGCAGCAGCAACGAGCGAGTGGTCCCAAGACTCCGGATCATTTTGTTCCCGCTGCTGCGCTCGTTATGACTTTAATCGTTCCGACGACGCGACGCTGCTATTTCGCGTTGCTCTAATCGTCGCGCGTTACACTGTCGACGCGGGATAATCGGCCGCTGCCTTCTCGGACAGAGCGAAACTGCACCTGTTCGAACCGGGATTAACTGTTCACAGTTTGGCCGCGAAATAATTAACACTCTTACGCTCCGATGGAACTGTAATATCTGTGTAATTTCTGCCGCGTAAGAAATGTCGAGAGCGTGTCTTCCCGTTATTTCAAAGGTCGCGATTTCGCAATGCGTGGCCGAAACGATTATGTCAGAAGGTGTTGCGATGCTATAAACAAGCGCGGTGCCATCAAGATTTCTTGATAAATAGGAGGTTCTATTCTCCGAACGCTACCCGAATCAATGGACATCGGCGTTGAAATTACACGCGACAGGGATCGTTAAATCGTTTTAATGGCATTTCGTCAGGCGATAACCAGCCGACCCAAAAGGGCACGATTGCTGAAAGCGATCGGTTTCGGTAATCGACGTTTTGCCCCGCGGCTAGAAAATCGTCGCGGGAGAGATTCGGGACGTGACGAATCGTAGAAACAAAAAGGTTTTTACGGTATCCGTGCCCGCTAAGTAATGGCCGGTTAATTACAATCCGGTTCGAAATACACCGACATTTCGATGGGATTGGACTCGCTTGGGAAAACCGTAAAACCGCGGTAGAACTCGCCTAAACGACTTCCTGGTCTCCCCGCGCGGTCACCGTTAATCGGTGCTCCGACGACAGATATCAGACGATAAAATGTATATTTCGAAGTTTAATTATTGAACCTGACAAATAAATGAACAGACGTAAAGATCGTATTAGTCGTTGACACGAGCTGATCGGGAAAAATCGAATGCTTTCCGCTGGTGGAACAAATCCTGATACCGAGAAGCCGTGGCAACACCGAGGTAACTATACCGCGATGCAATTTGCAGTTTGTAGCTCAATTTGCAGTTTGTACGCTTCTAATTTAAACTGCGGGTTTCGGCAATCTCCGTGTTTCTCATGACGACAATCCAACGAGGCATCCCGAGACCGTTTCTCCGACGATACCCACGTCCGGCTTATCTGCCGAGCGACCGCAAAGTTGGCCTATTATTCCCCAATGACATCCCCCTGGCTCCTACCTACCTCCCTCCCTCCCTCTCCCCCTCTTTTTACCATCGCGTTCGCTCTTCCTGTTAGCGACGGAACACAGCTGCGATCGCGCTTAATGGAGGCCGCGAATTGTCTGAAGGAAGAACGACACAACCGCGTCTCATTTATCGCAACCGAGTTCTAATCTTTCCCGCGGCTAAGAACAAGATTGTCCCGACCACGGTCGCGCGATGCAAAAACAAACGGCAGTCGTTTAAAGACGGAGTCGGATGAGAGACGAAAGCGGTCGTCGACTTGGGAAAACGAATCATTCGCGTAAGTCCGAAAAGCATTCGTACCTTTATCACGTCACGACAGGCGAAATCATTTCGCTCGTTAATCTAGATTGAAATCGCAGATTAAAACGAAATGGAGGAATGAAAATCGCGTTTTATCTTAATAACGCGGAGATAGCATCCGGCGTAACCCACCCAAGTGGCAGGATATCTGATCGAGAAAAAAAGGCACGGATTTTCGTTGGCCCACCACCGGAGCACGTAAACGTAATAACCCTTTAGCGCTCGCTAGGAATGCGTATATACCGTTCGCCCACGCCGGTCGAGTCGGTAGGTCCGATTGTTCTCAGGATATATCCCGGGCTGGTTTAACTCGGCTGGTTAGCCTAGCTGGTTAGTTCTCTCTGCCCAACCTCCAGCCTGGATACCCGGCATAGTTCGCCTACAGGTCCTCTCTCGGTGCTCTCCTCTCCTCGTTCCATTAACGAACAGGAAAAAACGCGCGAGCACACGTACGCGAGGAGTGGAACAAGTATCATCATCGCTTTCCGTTGCCGTCGCCCGTCCCGCTTCAACGCTTCATCTTTCTCCGTTCTTTTTTCTCCCTCTTCCTCTTCCCTCCCGTCATCCAGCTCTTCGTCATCCCGCTCTTCTCGGCGCGTTGAGTGCGCCTCTTTTCTCGCGCGCGATTCGCAGTGTGACGCATCGCAGCCACCCTGAGAAACGCGCCCACGCAACGGCCGAGCTGCTCCGAGGCCCCGCGCTCTCGCGAGATTCACTTCGCCTGCAGGCTACACCTGCCTCTCTGCGTCTACCTGTCCACCGGGTGATCCCGAAATCCGGCGAACGACCTTTGCCAGGGCGACCGCACCTGGCCGCATCTGCCGCCTCCGCTTTCACCGACGCGCATCGCCTGCCGTAGATCTCTGTCACCCCGGTAAGGTGGATTCGTAGCCGGCTTTTCTTTTCCTACGGGTGAAAGCGACCGCGCCGCTGCCGCCACGCTCGAGAGACAAGCGCGCGCTCGCGCGTGCAAACACACACACACACACATAGACACACAACTGTAACACCGTGTATAAATCTTCCCGCGAGAGAATTATCGCGATGACTCGCTATTTAAATGACCGGCCGTGTGCTCCGTCGTAACCGATTCTCGATTTGCTCTCAGCGAGGATCACGAGGACGATCCCAGGTTGAATGGGTCTTCTCCGATTGCGCTCTTCCGCTTTCGATTCGCTGTCCTTACCCGACTAGACAGCGTCTTTGGTCAGAGACGGAGACCGACGTCCGGGAACCAGTTCCGTATTTGCATTATATCCAAGGATCTTATTTCTCTCTCGAGTCAGATCTAAGTAAGCTTGCGGGGGTTAAAAAGAGTGTGGGTATGTCCAGGCGAGAATCCGCGAATATTTCAATGACCGTTTCACGAGCCCGTTACCGAATATAAAATAAGGTTGGATAGAAAGGGAGAGACTGGAACGATCAGCAATGCGCGTAATTACAGGTTACTGCAGGCTGTACTACTCCGCGGGCCCTATTGCGTGCATGAAGAGCAGAATCTCTTTGTAACCGCAGAGGAACGAGGAAGAGAACCACGAAAGAGGCAGATACCGATGGTCTGATTTATAGAAATCTGTCGGCTGTGACCGACTACTAATTATTGTACCTGTAGAAAAGTTTGAATGCCTTCGCTATAGGTAGACGATCACGTTTGTTCACGCGTCACGGTGTACCAAATAGGATCGAGTGTATCGACGGAAAATGGCTAGGAGAGATATCCCCGGTATATCGTAAATCTGCTCGGCTGAGACATATTTTATTGCTCGCCGCTAACGTATGGATGACTCTACGCGCGCGCGAGCGAACGCCAGCGCACGAGCGCGCACACAGCGTAGTACGTGAGTAAAGGCCTCTGCTACGGAAATATTAATGCAACTTCATCAATCACTCTGCATAAACAGTGGGGCAAGAAAACGATTTACTACTTACGATCTGACCGGCCTACCGACGAATGTATAGCAAACGAACGCGCTCCACCGCCGCAGCGAGAGAGAGGAACACTTCGTGGCTAACACCGGCCGGACCCGGACGAGCATTCGTCAAAATCTTTCATCGCGCGCGCCGGAACATTTCCCACGGAACCCGATCAAATTGAAACTTCACGCGGTGTTTGCCTTTCACGTTCTCAATAACATCTCGTTATCACTAACATCTAACAAAATGTGATCCGTTTTTCTGGATCACGGTAGACTGGAAAAAATGAGATCGGTGAATTGTCACTTACCGGGAGAATCCGTCGGACTGGCTCGCAGCGTCTTCTGGTCGAGAGATCTTCAAGAAACACTGAAACAATAGCTTTACTTTATTGCAAGATATATTGAGAATGAATTCTTGTTTAATTTCAGGCTAGAATTGAATATCGTTACGATTAGTAGCAGTTGTATAAATATCCCGAAAATAATAAAAATTCATTTCGCGACACGGATGAGTCAACGGGCGATTTCGTTCCGTCCTGAAAGCGTGACGGGCCGGGCAAGGTGCGTGAGTTTCACCGAGCGCTGTATTCCCATGGGGTCACGCGAGAAGAGATTTCTGGATTACGATCAGGCCTTTTGATAGAAACTTATATGGCAAGAAAACGGATGGCGTATTCGGCATTAAGGAAGTACGTGAGTGTAGAGCGCTCGGTGCTTATGGGTGCGTTTCAGGCGGCGGCCGAGCGTGCGTCTCCCTCGGGTCCCCGCATTTCGCGTTTCCCTTTTCGCGAAATTGCCTAACCGGCCGCGTCCTCCGCCTCCTAAAACGGACGGTTAAAGTTCGCTCAATCTGATGGCCCCGCACGCGTATGATAATTCTCAAACCCGGTTAACCGCATCC
>SHCU01000057.1:241220-252942 GCA_004307685.1 Ceratina australensis | reverse complement strand
CTTTCCCTTCCTCTTCCACGCGATGTCGCGTCGTTACGGAATTATTTTTACCGCGTTTAGAAGGAGTGCCACCTGGTTCGCAGCGACGGCGTAAAAACGGTTCTTCGCGTCGTAAGTTACGAGGTGCAAGCGCGAGCGGCGCAAGTTACAGCTGCCGAAGCTGTTATTAACGTTATTCAATCATCGCTCGAGTTTCAGGCGGCGAGGGTTCTACGACCTCGTTACCCCGACCTCGTTCGCCGCGACCACCCGTGCTGCTGAAAAATCTCTTGCCAGGACAGAGCGTTAACGCGCACGCGAGTCGAAGAAACGGTCCAGCTCGCGCGAGCCACCCGGGTTCGGGAGGACGAGATAAAAATTTCCGTCGACCATGAGGCCTGGTTAACTGTGACCGTACGATACTGTTAAACGCCTCTGAAAGGCATTGCTAACAAGTAAGAAAACCAGATATCGCGTCGAATCGATTTTGCCTTGTCATCGCGCGACCACCTAGCTAGCTCCAACTAGCCTCACTGGTACAACTCGAAGGATCGTTTCACAAGATTTTCTCATTCTCTCGAACCAAGCATTAAAATAAATTTCTGATAAACGAACACGTATAATTAAATTGCACCATGTTTTTAGAGATTTTAGTGACGTTCTTATGACACCCTTAATCAAAAGAGGGATATAGGTAATTGTACGAGTGTCATTTGTTTTTTGCTTCACCCTGACGTTTACAAATCAGGCAAAATGCTTTTTCTATATCGTTCACACGGGATGACGTGCATTCACGGCTGAAAACGGTACGACGGCGGTTCGTGGAGACGAGTGACGTTAACGAGCGACGCGACCCGTAATGGGATTACTTTGCGTAAATCACAAAACTGGCTGGGTCGTCTTCTACACGTATTACGTGCGCGCGACTTACCCGCTCGCCCTGTTTGAGATACGTTCAACGTTTAACCCCGGGGTCCCCGCTACGGTGGAAACCCCCCTTCGATCGATGTATCGGATCCTCGGCGAACCGTGGAGAGATGCCCGCGCGCTCACGGATATTGCCTGGAACTCCGGGAATTCTGTCTTTCGCGATGGCGATGCAACGGACTACGCGGTGCGCCGAACACTCTCGTCTCAGTATTCTCTAATCGGGACTTTACGAGCACCCTGTATTCCGGCATGCGTGCCTCGTGCACGACCTCCGCTGACCCACCGCGACCTCTCCCACATTACCTCGTCCACGCACCTCGGTCAGTGAAGATGCCGCGACGGAGAAACTCCATCCCGGAGCACATCCCCTGTACCGGAAATACCCTCGCCTCGAAATTGGCTTCCGCTCATTCCTGTTCTTTAGTTAAGCCTGTACGACGCTATTCCTCTGGGCTAGTAAACATCCGAATACACCTCACTGATTTATGATTACTTATAAAAAAAAATCAGCGACTAGAAATTGGATCATTTATTATATGCCTCGTATTTGTTATAAATTGAACACTGTTTTATGCTAAGTAGATAATGCTCTAACCTTCTGGTTAAAAAATAATGAATGCACTGCGAAAACCGAAGAGAAATTTTCATGCACAGAAGATTGCAATTCTATTTATTCGATACTCAAACTATGGCAATATACTGAAGATTTCTGCTTGGAATTCTTCCAGTTGAACTATCTTTAATTAAACCCCTGATCCGATATAGTCCCGAGGAATTCGATATGCACGGTAAGTATCCGGGGTTGAAAATAATGCAACGCAGAAACGCGCGTGTTCTCTCTTTAAGGTACGGAAGGTTTCCGTACGAGCGTACCACTGTTTCAGACTACCGTACGGGTTAACCGCTTGCTTCCTGTTTGCCTACTTTTGCCAGCCGAAAAACGTGGTATCCACAGAAAAAGATCCGAAACTAGATTGCCAGGTTTACCGGCGTGATTAGCGCGACGACCACTCTAAACGTCGAGACAAACGGTCTCTTCCTGAAAGCAGCAAAAATTCGAGGCTCGCGGGTAGGGAAGAATAAGCGGAGACGGTAGGATTCCCGATTCCCATGGAGATTCCATTCGGCCGGGTGCGGTATCGTTACTCGCTCTCGTCTTAACGAAAGCGACCGGTGTTTGACTTGGAAATATTCCACCGCGGCTGTTTAATTGGCCGATAAAGTTAAGCCGCGGAACACGGCCGCGCGTCGGTTAACGTGGCCAAACCGGAGGATTTTCGTGTCTGTAAAAATCCGTCGGACGTCAACGCGTCGATATATTATCGTTGTATAATCGGCTCGGCCGGAGCTCCGGAGCCTTCAGAGCGCATAAATGACATCGACCTCCCGGCTGACCCGAGTAATTGAAAGAGGTGGCCGCGAAGAACGAACGGGCCGAAGCAAACCACAACCGGGCTCTTCTCTTTCTCTACGTAGGTGCAGGTGCGCATCCGTGCGCGAGCACATGTAATAACGAGCGTGCGGTCGTGCGTGAATTTTTTCCCGCCGAATCGGAGAGAGATTTAACTGTTCGTTACGCGAGCTGCTCGGGTAATAAATAACGAGGCATCTTTCGTCGGCGGAAAAACGTGAGCTTCTAATTGGAATGGTAGTAAGGAGTAAAAAAAAGGGGGAAAGAAAAATGACGATGCTCGAGCAGGTTGGGTAAAGGTAGTATTAGACCGTTATTAAGGACGGTTTCCGAGGGCATTAAATATTCAATAAAGAGCACCGGAGCAACGTTATTTTAATTAACGCGTTACGTCAGTAATTAAGTTTATACCCGTGAGGCAAACTGTCGCCGATACCTTATCCGCCTCCTAATTTTTCTCGCTGGCGATCGAGCGACATTACGGGTAAATTGACTGCTGGCAAATCATCAATGGCTAATCGACGATCGTTAGCGAGTTTTCTTCGCCCTAAGGGCAGGCCGCGCGCGGTATTCGCGTACAATGGGACAATACCGACGCAGGCCGCGCTGAAAGTGTAGGCCACACGTAGAGAAAAATAAATTAACGACTTGGCCCTAATTGCACGTTCAGAATTTTACGGCTCTGACCCTGTCGTACATGCGATGTAGACAACATTACGAGACGTGTATACATACACGCCGCGGTGGGCTGTGGCGGACGAGAGTGGGGTGACCGGTAATTACTTTGAGCGTGTTCACGTGGACGATAAAAAATCGGAATGAAATGGTTTATTAATTACGTATTACTTAATCACCCGGGGCCCGAAAAAAAGGCTTAACGGATGGGAAGAATCGCATCCTGGTTCCTTTTCGGAGCCGTTGCCACCGCGGCTCGAGGAATCTGCGACTCGTTTCACGCGTCGTCATGGCCCCGATTTGCCCGCCACATTTTTGGCCAAACATTCACTTTTAGAAACAACGATGACCCCCTTCGCCTCACGCGCCCGAATCGTTGTGTAACAAGCACCGTGGACTTTTTTTCTGACCGCTTTTTATCGCTCGCGCGTCTGCCTGCTGTCAGGTGTCGAAACTTCTGCCTCGAATTAACTACGATTGTACCATTTGGTCACGCGGATTCGCGGACGCCGTCACCGATGCACAATAGCCGGGAGCTATTTCGTTATGTAAAGAGGCGACGAAAAAGAGAGGAAGAGAGAAAAAAAAGAAGATGAGACGGCGACGCGTTATTCAAATTGTTTACACAGTAAATACGAGTGGATGTAACGTGGCCGTTGTGAAACGAACCTAAGTATGCCGAAAGCGATTTGACTATGTTCCCGCTGCTCTCTTATCTCACCGCGAGATACGTTTATCGCGAAAAAATAGACTCTTATCCCGTCGTTAATGCTGAGGTTTTCCATAAAACGTCGATCCAACGATTTTATCGTCATCGGTGGCCGAATCGACAGCCATAATGAGACGGCCTTCGTAAAAATCCTTCGAACTTTAGAACCGAGAGCAAAGGCTTCGGCAATAAAACGAGTTTCGGGGACACGCGTCTTCTTATTATATGTTTATTCCCAACGCTACACGGCGAAAGGATTGTCGCAACGGGCTAGCGCGAAACGTTGTACACGACCGATGGACTGAATAACAGAATTCAATGCTTTTAGATCTCACGTCATCGCATTAACGAATCGATCAACTTCGATTTAAGAGTGTTCATGGATTCTGAAGCCTGATGCGTAAAGCTTGCGAAAATGTTCGTGAAACAGAAGGATTCTCGGTTTAAGAAAATCAGTCTTTATACAAAAGTTCGATTATGATTAAATCATATCATTCAAACATATTCAACCTACTTTTTTGTTTTTCACAATAAATTATTCTCTTGATTATAATCTTCTTCGAATGTAATTGGAGTATACATTGTCTTTACAAATTTCTTGGATCCTGTTGGAAAATAACTTTTTTATAATCAAGACGCATAAGGAATTCCAAATATGCAACACTTTAATTGATAAAAATCGTGTGATTAAGAAATCAATATTGATGCTAAGTCGAATTGTATATTAATAATATGATTGCTCGAAAGTTGTGTGACTTATTGATATTGCCACGTTTATTAGAAATGACATACTACGCAGGGGTTTAATATTCACGGAGGAAATTGAGTTCGAAACAGGTTTCATTATCAAATCGCATTGACGATGGAAGAAAAAAAGGCGAGTCGGAGTTGAAGTACGGTGACTTGCGAGTTTGATTAGATAAAGTTGATGCATCTGCTCATTTACGGGAGTACTTTTGCAATAATCATCGGCAACACTGCGGCTGCATTAATTTGCGAGGAAAGTAAATGGAAAATCATGGGAAAGCATTGTCGAGATTAATATGAGTTGGAATTAGACGAGCGTAAAAGTGACAATCGCAAAAGAGTACAAAAAATCCGATCCTACAAAATCCTCGACGAAAAAAAATTGAGCATTGTAAATTATTGCTGTCAGGAGCCACAGCAAAAGTTAAGGACCACCATGGGCTCGTCCGGGATTTGAACCCGGGACCTCTCGCACCCGAAGCGAGAATCATACCCCTAGACCAACGAGCCGGATGCGAGCTTCTTTCTTAAACCAACAGATATTGACAGCAGCTCCGGCCGTACCGTGATATAACTTATGACGACGATTATTTATCCCATTTTTACGTTATTGTACAATAATTTACCGAGAGGATTATGAGAGACTTTCTAAACCTGGGATTGACATTCTGTAGCGACGAAGAACAATCGCCACGCATTCCGTCGACTTGTTTCCCTAATTGATCGTCCACAGACGTAGCTCAGATCTCGTGCTTTTCCCTCGGCGCCGAGAATACCTGCTACCCTGGGAATAAATACGATTGTATATCGAAGACCATCGTAGTGGATAAAAGAAGAAGCGTTAATTAGCTCGTTTGAATGGGAATCGGTGGGACGAATTTCTCAGAGTTCGTGCACGTGGCGGCACCTATGATACAAACGTTGCATTCGTGATTAGCGTTGCGTGTCCTATCCTCGCGATCGCTTCGTCAGCGAGATAATCTCTCGCAACTCTGTTGCGGAAAGGTCAAAAAGTGCAGGACTCGGTCATCACATTGAAACGTTGTTGCATGACGTAAATCAAGCTGGTTTTTTTTCTATACAAAGTAGACGTCATTGATCGCGAATATTTATAATTAATTGATCGAGCAGCTTAAAAAGCTTGATTTGGCGTCTCGCTGAATTTCCTATATCAGAATAAGACATGTGAAGATTAAATTAAAGGGTGCGGCCGAAATTTCCTAACGGCACTCCAAAGCTGCTGGTAAAAAAAGGGTAGCGGTTGGCTTAACTGCTAATTTTCAAATTATTATTGCACCTCGGCTGCTATTCTTAACTACTCTAACGGCTACGCCTTTTGGTCCGAGCGATATTTCGTGATCATAAAGATAAAAATAAAACCTCTCATAAAGAAAACGAGAGAGGCTGAGAGACATTGCCGATTACCTCAGCTATACGACGTTTATTTAGGATTTTTTCAAACCTTCTACGGTTACCTTAAAATGCAAATGTAACTTAACAAGCTAAAGCTCGGACCAAAGCGACCTAGAAGCCGCGATTAACCAATTCCCACTTCCAGTGTTATTACTTTAGAATATTTTTCCGTACCTCGACGCAAAGACAAAGAACTATGGTTTAAGCATTCGCATACCTATTCCAGTAAAGTAGTCTTGAAGTTTCCCCCAATTGTAATTAAACACGTATTAGGATTATAAGATTAGTCTGACTTAACATCAACAAAGGAAGAACTCACGCCCTGGACCGTTGTTAAGCTTTAAGACTAATCCAAGGCTGTTCGTTTTAAATATTCGTATTTTCATACAACATCTACGCATAGGAATCAAAATCTAGTCGGAAACAAATTTAATCAAACAAGAAATAAAATAACTAATATCCTCTAAGTTTACTGAAGTTTGAGGAAGTTACTTTACAAAGAAACTCCGTCTACAGACAATTTTAATTTAGTCAATGAATAAATACGATTTTCTAACACGGTAGAATTAGTGCTGGTAATTAACATAATTCTATATCATCATCATTAAATAATGTAAAATAATTAACACTATTCCTACCATGAGGTGTCTTTTGACACCTCCCAAATTTTAACTGAACATTATTCACTAAGTTTAATCATTTCTCCACAATTAATTTTTTGACTTTTCTTATAATAGTTGTTAAATTAATTCAGCGATATCATTTTCCTCCAGCTCATTAAAAAATGGGCATGTGGTTCGAAATGGGTATACACAAAATCGCGGTAGAAATAGTGTTAATATTGTAAACGATTTAAAATCTGTTCTAGTTGTTATAATAAATCCTGAATTCATTATAAAAAACTATTGTACGACCACATGCAGTTTTATAATGTAACGTCAAATTGTTACATTTTTCTAGTCTAGATAAAATTCCTAAAGAGTAATTGAATCATGAGATTGAAGATTAATCTCAAGTATACATGTACATTTTTGTTAACCATTGTTTATATGCGTAAGTCCATAGGAATGGGAGAAACTGTAAGGCAAGTCCCAACGAGAACAATACCACCCAACCAGTAGGTTCTGGCGTGGTCGAGGCTAAGCAGCGAGGGCGGAGAGAGAGAGGGGCAATGGAAAAAGTGCTCGTGACCGCAGGATCGTTATCGATCTCGTCAGCTTCATCGCGCGGTTGCATATCGCGGTTCCAGCAGGTCTCACACGGAGAGGGTAGGAGGTATCCATATGAAAGAAGAGAAGGAGGAGGAGAGGTTAAAAGAGGGGTAGAACAGTAAGGCCCCTCCTTTATGTCCCCACCTCGTCAGTTCACTGGATCTCCCCTCCAAGGGTATACCAAGAGAGGACCCGCGGCCCACCTGTGCCGCGGATGGAACCAGCACGCTTCGCCGTTGATCTGGCGGACAGTATGCCTATAAGGCCCATTCGAGGTATACTTACGAGAGCGCTTTCGAGCCTCTCGGGACTAGCGGGCGAGCAAGCGAATCGAGCGATCGCATACAAGTAGGACCGCAGAAAATAATTGGAGGTGGGGGCTGATTCAACAATCGACGTGGACACCCTCGCCTTCCAAAGTCATTCACCTAACGGTCATCGCGGAGTCAAGAATCTTCTTCATCTGCTCAACTCTTTTTTCCTGCTCGCCCGACAACAACAACAACATCTCCACCGTTACACGTTCGGAACCGAAGGATATTTACGCTTGAAGACACTCGAATATAAACAGTTCATTCGTATAAGTACAACCGGACAGAGCAGTGGTATTATTTTTGACGCAAGGATTTTCGAAGGAACCTCGAGTGACACTGACAATGGTTCTAATTGTCAGTTAAAAATTGCGAACCCTTAATACTCTGCCGCGACTTCCGACTTCGCTAAGTGAGACCATTTACGTTTCGTCGAAAAATCTCAGTGATTTTATCAGTGAACTAAGTAATAACTTGATTTTAACAACCTCCACGGGATTCCCAACACGTGACGATCCTGTCCCAGTGATTGTCAGTGCTAGATCTGTTTGTAACATGAACTATCGTACATCATAGTGATAAAGTGTTGGATGCTTTTAATATAAGAGAAGTGGGACATTCATCCATTACCCTTGATGACTTTTGGGCGGCATTAGACATTCTAACAGTCCAAGGTAAGTTTGATTTAAACACAACCAATTTTCAAATTCCCATACTTCCGACATAGCAGTTGTCGCTGAATGTTAATAGCAAACCAAATTCCTGCAATTTCCTTGCCTACCCTTTTTTTCCTGCAACTCTGTTTCCATCCCTGCACCATTCGGTCTGATCCCGCGTTTAAACAGAATCTGATCAGCCGGCGTTATGACACCCGCGAGCCGCGGAGAAGAACCGAAGGACGATCGCGTTTCGCAATTTAGGACGCGTGCCGGCGACGACCGATTTCTTTGTCTCCGATCATGATACGAAGCGAAAACCGTGACGGTTCGAAAAGATTTCAACGATACGAACGCGCGTCCGACATGAGAATTCACCGGCGCGCGGCGATAAGGTCGCGCCGAAGGCCTTCAGGCGTCGTGATTAAGCTAATTATTTGATTCATTAGATGTTCCTCAACGCGAGATCGTATCCGCGTCGATTTTAACGATATCGGGGCAGAACATTCCCACTGTGAATCATCGCGGGCAAATAAAGCGGTGTTTCTCGACGATACGCATAATTTCTAGATGTGTCATTTGTAAATATCCTGTTAACGAGCTCGTATTATATGGGCAAGCGAAATCGTGATAGAGATTTGGAGCTAGATACAGTGGTTGGAAAGAGAACGAGGACTGCGGGTTACGTGCATTGCGTCGCATTACGTTCCTGTCCGAGCATATATTTGACGGGCCGGGCACAATAGCGTACGGTACACGGAGCGCGTTGCGCGATAGTTAGATAGGAATCCGTACCAAACCTGGCTATCGAACAGCGATAGAATAATAGCATCGGAAACAAACGGTCCACGGTTGCATCGCGCGCGAAGGCCGGTCGTTGCGGAGCACGCGTTCCGGAACGCCGCGCTGTTTCGTTTCGAAACACCGGAAGCAGCTCTCCGCAAACTGGATCGCGCCGCGAAGATGAGATTGGGAGACGCGGAAGGGGGGCCATGTAATCGTTGTAAAACCTTGCGAAACTGGCTAATCCTCTCGCGGTTATTCGAACGACGGTTAAAACTCGAGAACCCGATGAAGAAAAAAACGAGGGTAAAAAACCGTAAATTACAACGTCTTCTTATTTACAATTTGTCCGTCATTAGTTTAGGATCCTGCTTAGAGTCACAGGCAGTAAATAATGACCTGTGACCTGGTCGTTTGAAAATGGCTCGACCTTTCGTACGCGCGAAAATATTGACCAAGGGTTCGGTTTTTCGCTAATAAAATAACGGTCACGAAACCAGAGGCAGGGGAACGACCTTTTCTTCTTTTCGTAATGCCTGGCAAAAAAATGGCCAAGTGTAAATAGAAAGAGCAAAACAAAATCAGCCGGCTCGGGTAGAGTTGGTCGTAAAACGCAGTGCAACTAAAAAAGTCACGAAAACGGAACTGAATCGATAGCGTCCGTGGCGTCTCGCTCGTAGAAAAAGGAAAATTCTACGGTCGTGCCGGAGGACGTGCCGTGACGAAAGTAACGAGGCGTCGGTCATTTAAAATAGTTCCGCTAAAACAAATCGTGCGCGAGACTTTCACGCGGCATTTAAATGAAGAAAAAAAAAAAAAATCCACGGGAACCTCTCCTCCGGCCGGACGGTGCTCGCCCGTTTAATTAATGCCAGACGCGGATGGTGACCGGTCGGTTTTAGCGAAATCGCGCGCGCACGGAGGAAGGCACCAGGCGGAAGAGCAGCGCGGTAGGTGTTTTTATCGAGAAGGTCAACTCTAGAAAGGAGGACAATCACCGGCGCGGCAGCGCAGGAACTCCGATTGATCCCTTTGAACGGCCACAAACGTGCCACAGAGCCGGCTCGAGCCTTCCACGTCTTTACGTGGAATCGAAACGATGATCGAAGCGGGGGAGACGCGATCGCGCTGAAAGTTACGAGCCGCGCGAACACTCGTTACGATTCTCACGGCTAGGCAGGCGATCGGGTAGCGCAACAACAATTGCTTGAATCTCTCGCCTCGTGGCGGTGATCTTGACGACGATCATTACCGTCCGCGAAGGTGAGATTGTATGAAAACATACCGTGTAGGAGCGTCTCTCTTTCGATGGCCTCCGCTCGTACGAATTCATCTCGATAGGCTTCTCATTATAACAGAACTTTCTCTCCTTTGTGATTCACTCGTTCGTACGAATGACGAAGGACGCTTCCCGTTATCAATCTCTGAGCTATTCTCGCGTTTACTCGAAAATAATTACCCCTCGAACGAGCATTGTACGGGGCATTAACGACCATCGGTGGCGCGTTGGTAATTTCGTTAAGTAACTCCTAAACAGAATCCTATATCGGCGCAAATGTTAGGCCGGGCTTAATTAATCAGCGGTTTTATTGTGCCGACGGAGAGGCCGTAATTAAAAGTCATTTGTTAGAGGGAACGTTCCACCATCTATCATTCTTTTCGCCGCCGCGTATATCCTATTAAGACCGCGAGTCACGGGTATCGCCGTGTAAAACTGTATATCCGTTGCGACACGCGGGAGCGTAACAATACGATTTAAACGTTGCAACTCACATTCGACGTGAAACGCTCGAGTATGCAGGGAAGGCGGCCCCCCGCGCCGAATGGCTCGCCGGATGCACACCTGCAATCAGTCCAGGTTACGATACCTTGGCCGCGCGCACTGTCAAGCGTTTAACCCGGTACTCCGCGAGCCGATCGATTCTCAAGAGACCGGTATCTATCGGTAATTAATAGCGCAGAACAATCCCTCAGCCGAGCCCAATATAGGCAACGACGAGCGGACGCGTCCCGTCTTCAAATATCAACCAGACCTGCAGGCTATGTTTAACGAGGATACACCGTCATTTAAATTCAATTAACCGCTTATATCTTTTCTCTCCCCGGCTGGCTTATGTCCGTTACCTCGTCGCAACGTTCGATTTCACGGGGACAACCGTCGAGGTCCAGCAAGCAAACCGCGACGATTGCCTCACGCGGATACGCCAGTTTTTCCGCGCGATTCGAAAATGCTCTGTAGCAATACTGTTAGCACAATCCCGTGAAACGAGCGGGCAGTCTCTCTTCCTATTTTTAACGCGCTCTCAGTTTTCGAAGTAGAAATCGTTCCAGCTGAACGTGTTTCGCGAGCTGGCTAATTCGCCCGATAAGAGATTGTATTAAGTACCGTGACACGCGCGTGCTTATGAAAGTCGCGGAAGATCGCGGGTTCGTGGTTAAACAGAAAAGAATCGGACGGTGGAATTAAAACGTACGCGTAGGCACGCCGAGGCGTCGGTGCGAGCCCGCGAATGAGTAGTGTCAACGACTGTGGGGTGTAGGTCAGGAAAGAGAGACTCCGTTGATCAAACAATCGATGTCTCTTCCATTAGCTGAGATTTACTTTCCCATTTAGCGACAGTCTGTCATGTATGAAAGTCGCCGCAGGTGACACGCCGCGAGGTACCCTCGGGCTACGTATGTGGGTCACTACTATTCGTCCTATATTCCCTTCTCCAGCGTTCATTGTAATTCACCATGCAGAAGCGGTCGTAAAAAAAAATAAAAGAAGACGAGCGAGGAAAACGGGATAGAATCATGTTTTTTTTCTTTACGAAAACTCGGCGACGAAACGGTGGACGATTTTTCAACGCGGTATTGTCCGAGATGTTGTTATGCAAAAGTCTTACGATTTTACG
>SHCU01000057.1:225551-241199 GCA_004307685.1 Ceratina australensis | reverse complement strand
CGAGCGAGGAAAACGGGATAGAATCATGTTTTTTTTCTTTACGAAAACTCGGCGACGAAACGGTGGACGAATTTTCAACGCGGTATTGTCCGAGATGTTGTTATGCAAAAGTCTTACGATTTTACGAGCGCGGAACGGAGAGACAGCGGGCCGGGTGAATAAGGAAGCGGCGAGGTGTGAAAACGAGACCGCGTGGCCGCAATCCGTTTTCTGGACGAGCGGCCAAAGAAGGCGAAAAGAATCGGCCGAACGGAAACGAAGAATCGGGGAGAGAGTGAGACGGACAGATGAAACAAGTGCACCGGAGGGTTTTCCGCTCGTTGAACGTAACACGCACCGCTTTGCCACGATCCAGCGATTCGCGCGCACCGTGCTAACCGGCGAATTACGTAACCAGACCTCTTCTCTTTCTCAATCGGTCGTGGGCGCGCGATAAGGTTCGCATCGTGATTTCGTCGAACGTTTGAAATATACGCGAGCGAGTAACCCGGCTGGCGACATCGATTTTGTTTCGTTTCCCTCCTCCCGACAGACGGTTTCGTCATTTACCGTGACGGAAGCCCGTAATCGTAAAAGTTGCAACCGGGCCCCGGTGAGTTGCATGTCGTGGCACTCGCCTGGGCCGATAGATGTATTTCCTTGAATCCTATCGGCGAACTCAAATACGGCCGTTATCTTTCTATTGCAGATGAATCAACAGTGCAAGGTGTGTGGAGAACCCGCAGCAGGCTTTCATTTTGGCGCGTTCACCTGCGAGGGCTGCAAGGTGAGTCTACTATGAATTATTTTCGAGATACGAACAGGTTCCCTGGGAACTCGACGGTCAGATAATCGACGAAATCGAGAGACTTATGTTATTTGCATCGATAATTGAAAGGCCTCGTAATTCGGAGGCGATAAATTTCCATGCCCGATGGTTTCTCGCGATTGCATAGGTCAGAAGGAAATTATAAAATGCCAAATGGGTGTGAAGAACGCAGAAGTTTTCCATCTGGTTGTTGTTGTTTTTTTTTTCATGTCCCTGCACACCGGTTAGTCCTTTCCGTAGTTTCGCAAAGCTGAGAAACGCTGATCGCTTTCACGAGCCGCTTCGTGGCCGAGGTTAAACGTTTGACTAGGCATGCGTGTCAACCGGGTCCCCCCGAAACCGACACGGACCATGTTTGGCGAACCGATGACCGATCGCCTGTGTAAGGAGAGCCGAATTTCTATCGTCAAAGGGCGAACTTTCGAGGATCGATCCGATCGATTTCTCCTGCTTAAAATGAATCACACGATGATTCGCCTAGAGATTTAATAGCCTGTCTTAGAATGACGATTAGTTAAACTGGTCTACCATTAGACAGTGGTTTAAAAAACGAATCAGTAAAATGGTTTATGGTAAAAAATGACCAAATCAACAATATTGAAAATGATTGACAATTTTATACAAAATTAATATTGGTATCAAAGCAAGAGATTGTGATTAACCCTTTTGAGTCATGAATCAAAATATGCAATAATTATTATTTAAAATTGGAGTTAACATGATAAAAATATGAAATGTGATAACAAGTATAACATACATATTTTTGAAGATTATTAACTACTTATTTAAATATTAATATTCATTGAAATATTGTATAATATCATTTAATTTACGGATTTTTAATAAATTTTCATGAGATGAAGTTGTTTATGTGAACCTGAACTCAATTAATAGAGTAGGGCAACGAGTAGCTTAAAGAAAATTCTTGCGACGCATGGTTGTTGCAAACTAATTCTAAGTAGGCACTCCGAGTCGAGCGTAAAAGCGAATGATGCCAGTCAGGGGAACTGCAGGGTGGGGACGGGGTAAAGGGGAGAGCTGACATGCTACGATGGGCCTGAAAACGAAAATAACGAAACGAAACAATGTCGTGGTGACGTAATCGTGAACTAGGGCGGAAACAATTGTGGCAGACAAGTGCGAAGCGCCGGAAGCACACCGCCTCGGAGCTCGGAGCCGCACCGTGATCCAGGCGAATTGACGAAACACGCATGCACGTGCTCGCGTGGCCACGATCCTTGCCGACATGCACCTACAATTAGATTTGTCCCACGATCGAGACAGTTCACGGTGAAAACTCGAAGATCATGACACACTTTCTGACACTACGGAGCTTTAAAACAAATTTGATCCTTTTCAAGATTAAGCAAATTCGAATAGGAATTTTTTATCAAATAATAGATGCAAAGAAATTCGAACGTCATCAGCCGGCAGATTTTTATGTAAAAACATATTTTCTGAAGCATGTTTAGAGAAACATAATCAGTAGATAAATATAATTAGTAATGAACTCATGCAACTTCTTAAATTTTGACTAAGAGACATATCTCCTTATATATCTCCAGTAAATCTATAAAAGTCTATTTATTACTAATTATATGACAATAACGGTGACCAAACAGCAATTTGCGGTTTCGTCGAGCCGCGAGGGAAGATGAAAAAAAGCCGGACGATCAGTGAAAACAGTACAATGGTTCATTATCGCCATCCATTGAGAACGAATTTCAACCTCGTTTATAACAGTCCCTCGGTTCTTTTCTTCTTTTTTCCTGAGCGTGAGTCAGGGATAAGTCGTTTGTTATAGTGGCACGAAAGTTGTACCGTGGCGTAATTAGCCGGTCTATTTATTGGTACGGTTTTCGAAACGGAAACGGTAACACAATCCTGCGGTGGAAGGTTTCCGAGGATGAAAAGGTGCTTATGGCCCGTACTTGCGAGTCTCAAACGAGAGAGCCCCCGTTTGCATAACGCGGGGCACGGTAATAACGGTAGCATTTTCTCGATTGTGTCATCGCTCCTGAACCGTCGCACGTATTCCCCCCGCGTCGCGTACCTTAGACAACGAGAATGACAACGACGACGACGACGACGACGTCATGTCATGTAGTCGAAGACCCAGCCGCGTACGTAAATACTTGTACGTATGTACGTACTACTGATAGGCGGTAGAAGACAAGTGGAACGCCGTAGGTCTCGGCAATGCGCCCATCGGGACCACTGGGCCGCAGGAAGAGCTCGTTTTCAGAACAAACGAACCAGAAACGATTAATAATATAGCGTGCGCGTACGGACAGAAAAAGCGAAAGTAGTCGCGTATACACGCCGGTGTCTCTTTAAACGCTGATCATTAACCGCGAAGGGCGAAATTTCCTATCGGGTTGCACAGGAAACCGTAGGTGTTCCGGCTCAGATTTAAGTGCATCGATGTGTGGTCGATGCCTATTACAAAGAACGGGGTCACAAATTGCGCGGATTTCGCAAGACACTCGCTAATACCTTGTATATTATCTGTTCTTGTTGCCTTATTTGCATAAACTCTTTAGAATATGAGGGAAACTATGATTGTACGCGAAACAGCTTTGCGCGTCTGGTTAGAACGGAAGAGATTTTAGCAATCGAGAAATGATTCACTGAGATTCACCGCGTGTGCAACGAAAAAAAGGGGGACCGTTCCGTGAGTACGGCACGAAAGCCACCGGTGTTGGAATCGAGGAATTGCACCATTTGGGCAATTAGCACGAGCACAGTAGGCCGCACGCGCCTACACCGAGCTGCCTGCCTCCCTGCCGTACAACATGAATGAGACAACGAGAGCGCGCTATTACCGCCTAACAACTTTGCCGTACTCATTATGAGCCGGTGTACAATGCCGTTGCGGCAGAATCTCACAGTGAATCTTTGACCTCTGAATTTGCATTTAAAGAGCATTCTAGATTCAGCCGTCCCTTTGTAATATTCAGCCGAAGCTTGATTCCTTTTGTCGGCGTAATTAACACGAATAAAATTATGTTACCGTTCCATTATCTCATTACAAATAACAAAATGCTTTTCCCTTTCTTTTTTGTTTCAGTCGTTCTTTGGACGATCGTACAACAATCTGAGTAGCATTTCCGAATGCAAAAACGGTGGAGAGTGCGTAATCAATAAGAAAAATCGCACGGCTTGCAAGGCCTGTAGACTGAGGAAGTGCCTGCTCGTAGGGATGTCGAAATCTGGCTCGCGGTACGGGCGCAGATCAAATTGGTTCAAAATTCACTGTCTGCTGCAAGAGCAGCAGCAGCAGCAACAACAACAACAGCAGCAGCAGCAACACTACCAGCAGAATCTACCGAACCACCCGCTGCCGTTACAACGGAAACCAATGAGCCCGCCTATCGGTATACATCCGGGACAGCGAAAAGACGATGTGATGATGCTCGGTTTGGACGATTACAAAAATTCTACTTCCCCTAGCATCAGCTCGCCAGAGTCGCACAACAGCGATAGTTCCGTGGAAATTTCAGAGAGAAGGCCAGTCTTCTCGGGACGCATGGACTTTCGGCCACTGCAGCGACATCCAACCGTCGCCGAGTTGCAAGCGATAAGCAAAGAGATGATGAGCCTGCCGCTCGGATTCCATCTCGGTGGCATGTCTCTGATTCCTCCCGCGTTTATGCCACCGCCAAACCTGTCGATGTTTTCGCCTTACCACTTGTACGCGACGTCTCAGGGGACCTCTCACCCTCTGGTGGTTAATCATCCGTCGAACCTGCTTCAAGAGACACCTGTGATCGAAGACGCAAGTAGTACAACGAACGCGACGACGACTAACACCACTACCGATGGAAAGGATTACGGGCATAACAACAACAACAACAACAACAACAACGACAAATACACGCTCAATAATAACATGAAGACGTCGGACCTAAACTTTTCACCAACTAACAAAACGGGAGAAACATATACCAAAAGATTCTATCTGGATGCAGTACTGAAAAGTCAACGGACACGCAGAGATAGTTCACCGTCAGAATCCATCAAGATCCATTCCGAAAATGGGTCACCGCTCTCCAGTCCGCAGCCAATGCAGCGACATCCAACCGTCGCCGAGTTGCAAGCGATAAGCAAAGAGATGATGAGCCTGCCGCTCGGATTCCATCTCGGTGGCATGTCTCTGATTCCTCCCGCGTTTATGCCACCGCCAAACCTGTCGATGTTTTCGCCTTACCACTTGTACGCGACGTCTCAGGGGACCTCTCACCCTCTGGTGGTTAATCATCCGTCGAACCTGCTTCAAGAGACACCTGTGATCGAAGACGCAAGTAGTACAACGAACGCGACGACGACTAACACCACTACCGATGGAAAGGATTACGGGCATAACAACAACAACAACAACAACAACAACGACAAATACACGCTCAATAATAACATGAAGACGTCGGACCTAAACTTTTCACCAACTAACAAAACGGGAGAAACATATACCAAAAGATTCTATCTGGATGCAGTACTGAAAAGTCAACGGACACGCAGAGATAGTTCACCGTCAGAATCCATCAAGATCCATTCCGAAAATGGGTCACCGCTCTCCAGTCCGCAGCCAGATCTAGATTGTCCGCCGCCTCAGGATAATCCTATGGATTTGTCTATGAAGACATTTGCTTCTTCCGCGAGCATCGATACGGAAGACGAGATCGACATGGCAAGCGTTAGCGATAGAGACAGCCCTCCTCTGCGGAGAAAATCAGCGGCTATAGATTTAACAACGAAAGTCTAGGCAGGAAACCGTAGGTTAGTAGTAGTTTTAGGTATATCGGTCTGACGATCCTTCGCGGTTCTATGAAACGAATCGTCAGCTTGTTTGTTTGCTCAGAAGAGAATTAATTGGTTCCAAACGTGGAACGTGGCTAGACGATGAACGTTGCCAAATACGGCGCGTGGGAAAGGGACGCGTGATATCGTAATCAATCGCGCTCCCTTTTCAATCAGGAAAGCAGTGGGTGTTCGAACAAGATTCCCGGAATCCGCGCATTACCTTAAATCACGTTCACCTTCGTTCAACGTGAATTATCGCGTCGAGGCAAGTAATTCGCACCGAATAGTTAAATGGGATTCGCACGCGACAACAATCGCACGTAAATATCCGCATCGGTTGGAAGGAATGAAGGATTAACGTCTCTATTCCGAGTAATCGCGGGAAGAATCGCGGAGTCACCGATCGACGGCTTCGTTGCGCAAAAGCCAATCGACTTTAACGAGAGTCCTCCGGTTTAATTAACGAGCACGCGCGCTCCTGTGGTAATCACAGTAATGCTGCATCCACACTATCCGATCTATACCGGCTCCGTACGTCGCTGAGGCGTCGCAAGGCTATAAGACCAATGCCGTCATTTTTACTATAGAACGCAAGAAAAATGCGTGCAGGAGCCACACGTCGTGACGTCCAAATAGGAGACTCCGTATTTAGATTCACAAAAAAATTCAACGAAACCCTATGCAGCGATTCGTATTCGTCAACTATTTCTATTGGCAGAATTTTTACACACACCACTCTGAGCCAAATGCATAAATGCATAGTGCATTTATGCTTATCATAATTTGGTATTGGCGATATTAGCCTTGGCTGAAGAAATTAGCCAAGGACTCGCAACTTAGCAAGAGAATCGCAAGCTAGGAATTTCCCTAGGGGTTCCTTAGGGTAAAAAGGATACTAAAAATCCTGAAACCAGATTGAATTTTACTAACAAGGAGTCTCCAAAAGATAAAAAGATTCAGCATCCCTTCCGACGCAGACTGAGACCTCCTGCGTTTACATTCTTTTCTATATTCTATCTAAAACATTAAAAGACTAATTTTACGACGTTCCGGGAACCTACGAACTCGGTACGGATAGTGCGGACACACTTTAAGACGGAAAGAGAGAGGAACAGAACTGGCGCGGCGATGGCCGTTCGTAGAAGAGCGGGAGAGCAGCTCCGGCGGTGCAACCGCTAGTGCATCGGTTGATAAACACGTCAAACTGCGGGGTGCACGTGTTCTGAACGTGCGTTACAAACTGGCATACACGTGTAGAACGTTGCCAACCGCTTTATCTTACAAGCGTTCGACGCCTGCCAATGTAAACGCCTCCGTCGCTGCTCTGTCGCCTCTTCTTTGCTTTTGTCCCACATCTACCACTCGAGGCTGAAGAATCTTCTGATATAAAAATCAGCCGTCTAATCGGTGACCATGATTAATCCAGCTGGTGCTACGTGAGAACAACTACTTTTCCAGCCTCTGAACTTGTCGAACACCGAATTGCTGTTAGATTAGAGACCTATACTTTCTCTGACTCTTAAAATACCGAAGAGCAAGACTCGCGAAGGATCGTTTTTTAGCGAAGGTGATAATTTTTAGACAACGAAGACTACTGCATAGTTCACATTTTTCAAGGGTTCAGCCAAAATAGTATATATATACGAATGCGAATTTTATAACTATATACTAGAATATATATTTAAATATGAACAGGATACGACGAAACAAATACGTCGTCGTACAACGAACAATAATATTAAGAATTTTCTATACTTATGCTTCGTTAGATATTCGTGGTTATGAATGTAGTCAATAAATGGCCAGTATTTCGTGTAATATATAATAATGTTGATATTGTCGCGATACCGAACACGTGCAATCGTAGGTGTACTGTATGTAATTGATAACCGTCAATGGTACACAACCTTACGTATTTCACTTAACAAATAAGGCAGGGACGAAAGTGTAAATACATACGTATCAGGCAAGAATTGTCCATACGGGACCCAGGCCAGTATGTACTTACTTGTGTTACAACAAGTAAGTAATAGCGTCGAAAGAATTGAAACGCTTAGAACGATTTTAAAATTGTGATGCAACGTTATAGATAAAAATCACGTTGTACATGAATTGCAATTTGCAAATGTTTTAACTTTTAATTTTATAATTAATTTGAATAATAATGTACCTTTTAAGTGTAAACAAGTACATTAATTATTCAAGAACGCTAGACTAATTATGAATGGAATTATTGTTACTTTACTTCGGGATATTAATGCAAAGCAATGGTATTTCGCAAGTAAGGTGCAAATCATTGATTCCCAGGGCCATAATGGCTTTATAAATTCGTTTTAAAAACTCACCAATTGTCTGGGTGCTGACATTGAGCTTGATCAAGCCTCATCAGAAATCTTTGTCGCGATCGTATGTCGTTAATCGATGAACACTTCTTCGAATCGATATTCCGAGAATCTACAATAATAATTCAATTATTAGAATTAGCGATTCGTTAGAGTTACAGTATCACTCACTGCCACGTTAAACTAGAACAAATTACTGTATGAAACTTTTATACAAAGATCGTCATCGCAAATAATAATTTTAGTAAAAGAGTTGATAACTTCAAGACAACAAAATGCACGATGTACTTTTTTAGATTTATCCTACCTATCCTATTGCTCCCAATCACATCACATATTAATGTTAATACGGTATTAAAAGATTTACTTACGAGAATATAGAAGCTGAAATTGCTGAACACAGCGTCACGATGAAACTACGACTTGTATTGTAGGTCGAAAATAGATTAACACTTGTTGACTTTACTCCCACTACAAGCCACGTATTCAATAACACTAAAGCGTAACTTATTCTATTCCAACTGCATGTTCTAATTGTTTATAACACATATTGTTTATTACGCACAGCATCCACTCACCCCTCCAACGGCCATGTCGATTCTGTCTCGCTCCCGCGTCTCGCGACCCCCGTGAAGGTTTGTACACAACATGGCGGCCAACTTCACTTCGGTAACGAATGTCTTTCGAATATGTACTGAAATATGGAGTATCGAGGTGCGCGTTCAGTATAAATAAATTTTGTGTTAGAGAACAATTGAATATCAACTACTTTGCATGACGTATTATTTATGGCATTGTTGCGTTTCGTATCGAAGAGGAACGGGTGCCCGTATGATTCGCGGCGTCAGAAGATTTTCGCAATATCAAGTCGCGGGCCGCAAATGTTGCGTGAACCGGATAGCGCGAGGAGAATTTGGAAAGAAAAGGTAAGATTCAAACATTCCGTTTAATTAAGAGAAAGTACCAAATAATGCTTCGTGCAAGGAATAACGTTATACCCAGTTAATTGACGTGACGGTAGAACGAAATCTAAATTTTAACTAAGTATAAGTAGAATTGGTACGACCTTACTTATCGAGCATGCACATCCGTGTCATCGGCATCTTTGAGAGCCGGACGTGTACACTGGCCTGCAGTTCGCATTTTCCGTGGATTTTCACATTTCACGTTTACTTTCGAACGCGTCCGTGTAATACAGATTAGATTTCGAAGCCGCCTGTTCACATGGCAATTTAACGTGCGGTTTAACGAGTTCCTTGAGAATCGGGCTGTGCACCATAGAATATCAAGCACTCATTATGCAGGCAACGGGTCCGTCCCGTTTGGCATACTTTAATCTTGTTGAGAGCCAAAGTCTTTAATTGCAAGCCAATACCGATTTACTTCGGCTAATTACTAATTAACGGTAGGAAAAGCAGTAAACGAAAGTTCACATGCAAATTTGGTACTGATATGCTAAAGTATAAAAGAAGTTCTTGATTAATTCTTTATTCTGAATAGTATATGATTTTGCTCTTAGAAACTTATAATTCCATACTCTTTCATGTTTAATAACAAATTTCCATTTTATGTTGTGTTCGCAATATTATATGAAATTCACTATACTTAAGGAAAATATGCAATTATATATATACAAGCTTGTGAAATGAAAACGTCTTATACATTATTAAGGGGAAGACTTGATGTGATTTAGTACTGGGAGGCTCGGTGTAAACACTTCGTAATCTACTATAGAGAAATGATAATCTCCCATGAGCACAGTGTTAGATGCTCGTTCTCCATCATAGCTATGAGGCAGATTGCTATAACTGTCCATATTCACGTTGCAATTGCTAGAAATTAGTAGATCAGCTCCTGCTCCAAAAATAGGTCCAATGCTGCAATAGAATCGAGCAATTAATTAAGTCTCCATATTTTTATATCTCTTGCATTGGTTACTGAATTGATTTCACTTACTCTGGATGATAACAGATTGCAAAAGGTTTCTTCACAATATCAAACTTTGTCGGAGGAACATCTTGGTTATTTGTTAAAGTAAAGAGAAATGCTTTTTCCGAAAAGATATAGTGTCCTTTGGCATTTGTTTTACCCCACGGTGCGTCACTAAAGCCTCCACATATCTCTCCTCGGGTTCCCTACAGAGGGATAAAGAATCTTCGCTTTAGGAACTTGACTTTACGTATTTAAGTCGTGAACTTACCAACGCAATCACGTATGTTGGACAAACTCCATCGCAGTGTCGATGAAATGATGTTGCTGAGTAACCGTGACTAGAGGCTCTGAAACATATTATATTAATCGATTATTAGTAAATGAAAATATAAAGACGTGATAGATGATATTCATCATTGAACGTACCGATATACCAAACGCCAACTTTGTTTTGGTGATCCGTACCACTGATTCAGAAGACGTTGATAACCCATCTTGTCTCGGGACAGAATCTGCGAGCCAGGGAAAAGAAAAGGGCTCACTCTTGGTTGCATCCTTTTGTCTTGGCAGATCTCCGCGTACTTGTTCGGTAGTGCCGCGTATCTATACCTAAAGGAAAACAAAACAAAATTCGAACGGGCTCGAGGGCAGGGGGGTATCCGGGCAAACCATACCTTATCGGCTTTGAGCCACTTGATCGATCGGGATTGAAAAATTCGTACCTCTCCAAGGATAGCTCCATTGGCACAGCACCGGTCGGCTCGACTTCCTCCGCGAACACCTGGCTATCGATTAGCAGCAACCGGACATGATTTATCACCCCAGACAAATGTTGGCAAACCCTCACGCGCTCCTCCTCTGTCCAGTGTTGAGTAGGCTGCGTCACCCCTGCCTAGGAGCGTGGTCCGTACGGTTAAGCGTTCCCCTTAACTCGTAATTCTAAATTCCGATCCAAGAACCTAAGGACCCAAGGACCCGGTAATAATCGTATGCGACATAAGGTCTGCGACCTTGCACGACATACGCACGATCAGTGCGTTAAGATTGTATGAGCCTTGTTGCTCTTTATTTATGGCCTCATACAACCTCAAGCCTTCTTGGAATTCTTTTTTTCAAACGGATTCAAAGTCACTCGGAAACGGAATAGAATTTTCAAGAGAAAACAACTGAACCTGATATTTAGCCCAGTTTAACACTGCCCTCCAGACATCCTCTTCTTCTAGTCCAAGATAGTCCGACGATATAAGTTTGACCAATGCATCTTTTGGGAGATTGCAAAATGCAGTTGTCTTCACTGTATCCACTGCATTCTCTCCAATAAAAGCGAAACATCTTTCGATGAAGGATGAACAAGCTCCTTTGCCACCTAATGCGAAACAATGTTTAATAATAGATATCTTATTTCAACATTGAAATATGTCTTCGTAAGTGACTTAATTCTAAACGTTTTATATTCTAATCTCGAAGTATCTTTAGCAATACTTTAATTAGGGACTACAAATAAGAGCAGAACACGAGCTTTGATTAAAAAATATTCAATGTTTATTTACTTCGTACCAATTACATTAATTGTTCAATCACGTAACATTCACATCTAAAGTTCTGCATGGTATAAAACTGACTTGTTTTATACATCACATAGTTTTCAGTTAGTTAGATACAGACTTCCACATTCAGATGTTTCATGCGAAGATATTTTCTTTATAAAAACGAGCAAGGTTTTATAATTGAAAACAATGTTATCAAGGATCATAGCATTTCGAATGTNTTAGTTAGATACAGACGTCCACATTCAGATGTTTCATGCGAAGATATTTTCTTTATAAAAACAAGCAAGGTTTTATAATTGAAAACAATGTTATCAAGGATCATAGCATTTCGAATGTTACACCTATCAGTTTGTCTTTAATTCGTTTAAATTATATTGAATTACATCACGTGGAAATGGTTTGCGTTAATGTTATTTGCATCACACCTTTCGGCATGTTTCTCCACTGAGACACGTGATGGTATAAGAAAAACAATGCGCTCTCGTTCGGCCAGCAACATCCTCTGAGGTTATAGTCGGCCGGTTTAGTTCGCTCCTGGATTTGTATTCTGTATTAATGTTATATTATCGCCCTTCAGCATGATTCGTCCAAGCGGCTTCCTGTTTTTCGTCTTCATATGATACTCCTCCGCGTCGTCCAACACCAAATTCATGTACTCGTCGAACCCGACGATGTGGCCCTCGATTCTCAAGTTTATGTTCTCGAACAACCAAACTTGCACACGTGAACGGTTTTGTAGGTATCGAAATATAAGGTTGATGGGTTGTACCATCACCTTTTGAACTTTCTGCGGCCCCTTGTACGACATTTTCGTGATAGTTTTCAAAAATTAGCAAGCAGCGGTTGATAAAACGCGTGCTTTGTAATAGCCAGACGCCGGGAAACGTAGCGTCGCATGAGCACAGTCGTGCCAATCGTTTCTTTCTATTTTCCTCTAGCACTTTATCAACTCGGATTTATTCAGATTTGTAAGATTTTTTACTGACAATCAGAAGTCGAAAACAGCAGGAACTGAGTATTTTAAGTATTTAATAAATTGATTTGATACGTATTTTGTTCTTTGACAAAACCTTGCTAGGGACAATCATAATTTCATAAAATCTCCCTGTGAGGTGCTGCCACTGCGTCAAATATTTCAAACGCGCATATAACACAGTTGATAAAGAACTGTTCAATAGATAATGCAATATGCAAATTATTTGAAAATTTCTTTACCTGATAATTAAAGCCTATATATATAAAGCCTATTATATAATTAATAATTAAAGCCTATTATATATAATTCGTTGATAAAGGCTTGTACATGAAAGGAAATTATAACAGGAAACTCGTGCGTCCTCTAATCATGCGTCGCAGCTTTTAAATTATCAATTACATAGATTTAAAAGTTGAAACTTACGGATAGGTATAGTTATTATTTTTAACAGCACATTTGCCGACGGCATCTCCTTTTCGCGTTATCTCAAACCTCGCAAGCCCAAGGTTCGTGATTGTTTGATTTGAAAACTTTTAATAGTAAGTCGTTAAATAACTTACCGAGAACTCGCTCTTGGGCATCGAGAGCAGCAGTCAAAAGAGCACACGCGTTCCCGGGACTAAGAGTGGCGGAGACGTGTTCTTCGCAACTTCTCCAAAGTTCCTCGACCCCGAGTTCCTGCGCGAGCCCCAGCATCTCGAAGATACCGCTGTCCTGTAGCATGATCTATGAAAAAGTTACACGGTTTGAAACTCGGCCATGCTTAAAAGGTCACCGCAGAACTTCGTAAGCTCCGTTCTCTTACTGCGAATCTATCCCGGACGAAAGGGAATTTACCTTGCCCGTGTAAATGTAATGAATGAATTGTCGGAACGTCTCCGGATGAGCGTGGGGCATACGCACTGGCGACGGGTTCCCCGGTGTACCGATCCTCTTCGCGCCGGAGAAGTTCTTGCACCTGTGAAATCGAAGCAACCGTATCGATTCCGAACGATAATTGCCACGGTACGTGGTAGATAGGATGACAGCGAGCGAGGAGCACCGGTTTTGAATAGTGGCAAGAGTAAATACGCCCTGGGTGCGTGAAGCCTTCTAACGAACACCCACCCACTTCGCCTTTCGTCACCTCCGCTCCTACTTCTGGCAGTGTTTCTCGCTACAAAAGGGCTTAATTGACTTCGTCAGGAAGCTCCGTTGCCACAAGAATATTCGCAACATACGCAGCCCAGCTTCAGTTCCCTTCTAGAAATTAATGGCAACCATCGAAAAGTCACCTCTCAACCCTTTTTTTCCCTACGGCTACGAAGCTGCGCTACGGGCTTGGGAGCTCGCCAGAACAAATCTTTTCTGACACTTCGAGCTAAAAGCAGGAATCCCCCATGACCCATTGGAAGAACATTCGATCCCGGTTTTCTATCGCCCGCGGTACATCGATACAGCGACTAGATACACAGAGGAAGGGTTTTTAATATCGACGAGTCTAAAAACGAACAATACTGCCTTTTTCTATTTGCGAATCGTCGATACGTTCCATATCTCTTTTCACTATGAAACATAGTTACATCTCTTCTTCAAACGAATCAATTTATATTTGACATGAATGAGAGAAGAAGAGTGAAACGTTAAAAGATTAGAGGAGGTTAAAAACAGGAAAACACGACCACAATTTCTAATACTTCTAAGCCGCGGAACGCGAAAAAAAATATGATTTCGCGTGCCAGAAACGAAGAGGTCGCGGTAAATACGTACGAGTTCTTGCAACGGGGTAAAGCGTGGTACCCAGCGTACGTCAGTATCGAATCAAAAGAAAATCCGTCAAAGAGCCCAGGCGCAAATGGAAAAGGCGTGCACGCTGGTTCTTTGATATTATAACCGACGCGTTAACAAACGCTCGGGTTCGTCGACAGGAGAGCGCGCGAAAGTTGGAAAAATCGCGAGAGGGGGGCAGATCCAAGCGTCGACAGAGGAAAACTGGTGCTCAAAAAAATTAAAAACAGTGGTGTGCAGAAGCCAGAGGTAGATGCACGCCGCGGATGTAGCCCTATGTCGATTTTTAACAGACCAAAAAACCTCTAGCTTTATGTTTTCGCCCGGGAGTTCGGTAGCGATGCGGGTATAATATCAAAGCCACGGGCAAAGCATTTACTTCCACAAATTAGAGGGAAGTATTCGAGTATCGAGGAGATTCCAATAATTTGCCAGCCGTGTATTCCACCGTGAACTACTTGCACGCGTCATATAATTTCCCGTTAAACTGTTACGAGATCACGTATGCACGTGAAATTCGTGCCAAAGGGAATTCGAACATGTTCGCGGAGCTTTACACTCGGGGCCGTTTACTCCTATCCGAGAACGTGGCCAGCAAACCTGACTAGCGACGCGATAATATCGACGCACGAAACTTTGCGATGCCTGGGAAAGATGAAAAAATATTAGGAGGAAAAATGAAGGTAGCAGCGCGAGGCTGTGTACGCTTGGTGGCGACGCGGAACGATGCGAAAAGAAGGGAAGAAAGCGGGCAAGGGCGAAGCGGAGGACAGAGAAAAGGGGTGAAAAACGAGGACGAAGTCGCTCCAGGAGAGAAGCTTTTCCCTAATCACAGTCGAACGCCGCAGTGGAATCAAAGAAAACCAAATATCAGCGAGTGACGCCGAGAAAAGAATAGGGCACCGCTCGTTCGCGCGACGTGGTGTCACGGGGGTGTAGAGGGGACGCGCTGGCGTAGGTTCACGAGGCTCGACGCGGAGAGGACACCGGGGGTAGGGGACCTAGCGGGAAACGAGGGTCGTGACTGGTTGGTTTCACGGCGGCAAGGGTTGAATGTCGCCGCGGGCTCTGCTACTAACGATCAAGCGTGCGATTATATAGCGGCTCCGCCGATCTCCGCGCAAAAACCGCCTCCGCTTCCGGTGCACACGGGAGTCAAATTCGCATCACACCTCCTCGTTTCCCGTTCCCGATGAAACGGCAGGCTCTCCCATCTACTCCTCCTTCCCTGGCCCATTATCGTATCGTGCCGCCACTCGACGGATTCAAATGTATAGCATTGTCGTTCGAATGCATAATTACTAGGGAAAGTGTGCCGATAACGAACGGCCCTTTTTTTCAATCGAAAATCCATCTGCTCGTCGACGAGCAGTTTCTTCGAAATTACAGGCGAATTCGCTGGTTGAATTTTAGGGCTCGTTGATTACGCGTCCATTGGTAATCGGTCGCGTTTTCCCTGGAAAACAGATTTCT
>SHCU01000057.1:204892-215191 GCA_004307685.1 Ceratina australensis | reverse complement strand
GGATAAACAATGGAAAATTGTAACGTCGTTTCGACGATGAATAGATACATCGACCGGTTGGATGAAACCCTTAGAAGGCATCTGGTTAATAATGGATTTAACAGAGACGTAAACGGGAAATTCGAACTGGGATCGCGAGGATGCAGGCTTCCGTTTTTGCGCGAATAGCTATGTCGCGCAGGGTTCGATGGACAGCTTCCGCGTTTAGTATCTCCGCAGGGCCTATCCCGTGATGCGCGAAAGCCCTTTCCCTGTATACTGTCACGGCTCGTATACAGAGATATGGAGCGGAGGTCCCTCCATTCTCCTTCGTAGCCCATTATGCTCTCATGAATGGAGTCCGCGTTCGAGTACGAGATTCGAATCGGCACCCCGGCCATCGTCGACACTTCGCCTCTGTTCGAACTGTCAATGGCGAGGAGAGAGCGAACGGGTGAGAGAGAAAGGGCGAACCGTTTCACGACAATGGAAACTCTCGCGTCGCACGTAGACCCGCCGGTGGCTCTCCGCGTTTTTTCTCCTCGCCGGCCGGTTGTCAGTCTCCCGGCTGACACGTACTCGAGAAAAAAGGATATTGATGGCCGCAATGAAATAACCGCCGCAACGGACAACTTGGAAATTACCCGAGAGAAAGAGAGAGAAGGAGACCTCATTGCCTGCGTGCCTAACACTCGTTCTCTGTGCTTGAATCTCGTTCGATTAACTTGATTCTCACACCAGTGAGGCTACGATAAAACAGGCGATCCAGAATGTTGCAATTTCAATTTGCGACTCGTCACACGAAATCTCTGCCTCGAAGACGTTTTTTCAGTTATATTTTTTATATAAATATGGTATTAGCAACGAGAACTTGGAAGTATTCGTATCGTTTAAGACTCCACGGAAGAATTATTGTTACGGCACATGTTCCTATATTGGATACACCTTGTACTGGAGTATTTATCTCGCACGAACAGACGATCGACGGGATTAGAGACGTCGGAACGAATCGAGCGACAAATGAGTCATTTGCTGTCGGAACGGACGACAGCGTCGGCAGCAATTGGATTTTTGTCAAGTTCGGTCCCGTCCCCTCTCGACAGAGAGAGGCTCCGAAGCTTCAATTCGCGCGCCCCGGCCAAAGTGACTCTTATTGCTTTCTTTTAATTTGCGACTGCTCACACGTGCGCCCGAGTTTCCAACCCCTCGCCGGCTCCTCGCGTTCGACGCAAAACTCGTTCGCTCGCACATTGCGGCGCTCACGATTGTCGGCTAACGTCATAAGGGCAGAGGGAAATCGTGGCGCGGTGTCGGTCCAACGGGCGAGCACCGGGTGCGGAGCAGGCCCGTTCGTCGTTCCTCCGGAACGGGTCCTCGAATCGTCGAAACGTATAACGACCGTTCGACGGGGTAACGAAGAGCAAGTTCGCCACCCGCGGCGACCAATTATCACGAGGGGTAGGGCGAAAGAATTTTTCAGGGGTTCTCGCGAACGCATTGTGTCTACAAGATCGTTATTTCTTGTCGATTTCGAATTGTACCTCTGTCTGCGACCACCGCTGAATACCGGTACAATTAAGATCCCCGACGGAGGTAATGGGGAACGTTTATTCTCTCCTTAATACTTCAATATCCGGGACCGGAGTTCCTCGTATTTTCCTTTCGATCGTCCCTCCAGCTCATTGAGAGCAACTTTATCGTTTGTTATCGATTTATCCCCGCCCCTCGGCACGCACGATGCACCGTGTGACTCCGTCTGCCGTTGCCTGTTCTCTATCCCGGTTGTTTCGTCTTGGTTATTTCAGTCACCATTTCCAAGCAAATATAAGAAATCAATACTCGTTGGATTTTCGTCTATTACATTCGAATATCGCGCGAGTTATTCACGTTACTGATGCACTCTGTGTTCATCAGTCCTTCGTCCTGTCAGAATAGATGTCCAATTAAAACTACAGTTCCGCATTAATGTCAAAAGTGAAACGACAGAATGTTAGAGCATATTCATCGAGGTATCATAACATAGTCTCTCATTACTGGTGAATTAAAGTCTATCATGTATCTCCCAATGAATAACTCTCGTAAATCAGACCTACCGTTCGCCTCCTAACCAGTAACAACGTGGAAATCCCTCGCTCGTCCCGCAGTTTCCATTCATTTATTATTCAGAATTAAATTAGATATTTTCTTTATCTCAATATTTTATTTATTAGCCCACAGATTAACATTTTAACGTACGATTTAAGATCTAGAAATTCTTATACTATGTTGCATGTCGATCTTTCTATACGCGTGTTTTCCGGTTTAAAAACTCGCACACAAAGGTAAATGCGAGTGATTTCCACCGCAGTAGTGATCTCAGGCTCGAGCCAGCTAAAACCGCTAATGCCGGATCCATTATAACATCACATTCGATTTAGCATATCCGCGTTGGTATTCGGCAACACGGGTTACCAAGGGGTGCGTGCCAGCACGCGCTCGAATTTCAACCCAGCGGAATTTCAAGAGCACGCTGCTGCTTTCATTCATATTCATCGAGATGGCCGCGCCTATTTACGCTTCTCTACCGCTCAGAATTAACTTTCGGCTCTCAACTTTCTTTGATCGAGCATGTTAATCTCGGATATCGAGAAGTACGTTTTTTCAAACTATTCCAATCTAGCTTTAATGTAGAGCGGTATAAGAAAAAAATAGTTTTATTAGTATTTGTACAAATTGAAAAATGAAACAGCTTTTTTAATACTAGAACAATTTAATGTTCTTTTAGAAAGCACAGGCAATATATATTTTTTAATAACAGATCAAAAATGGCTATTTCTCGAAATGTTGAATTCCCTATAATAATTATAGATCGAAACATTAACAGGATCACTATGTGTTCATATCGTATGAGCACTTCAATTATCTGAGGCTTCAGAATTCTATAAAATCGGTTTCTCGACGAGGAGTCAGGACAGCGCGCGAGAAAGTTAACCGAGGGGATAATTAGCGAGCCAATCCGGCCGGCTAGCCAGTCAGCCGTGCGAATTCGTATTAACGATCGGTTGGCTAAATACCTGGCATTGTCAAGCATACACGGGGACCGTGCGCCTGTACGTGCACAGTTGGTATTACTATCTGCGGTCGATGGTCGTGGTGGATGTGGGATCCAATCGGGACATTGCCTTGGGGGCAACGCGGGGATCCCCTCGATCGAGGAGGCGTCGGTCGTGAATCGTTTCATTGGTTCCCGTCGCATCTGTATACACACGCGTGTGCATATACGCACGGCCTGATGCCCACTTTCACGCGGGGTACGTCTGCACGGTTTGAATATCGAGACCGTTTTAAACCAGTTCATTTAACAGGGTCAATCTGCGACATGGACCACGATAACTGTTTCATCTTCCAAATATTAATTTTCCAAAACACTTCGATACTAGAACAGTCTTCGTCTTTATCGCGCGAGACGCGAAACTGTATAATTCGAACGTTATCAGATAAGCCTGTCAGCATTTTCGGTTTCATATTAGTGATAAAATTAATTTAACACCAATTACCCGTTGCCTCGAACCTCTTCACCGTATTACTACCCGCGACAAAAGAGAATTTGATCCGAATTCCACCGCGAGCCCCTTTCATCGAATATCTCCCGCAAGCATCCCCGCGCTGATGACAGTTCACGCTTTGTAGACGCAATTAAACGTTTAATTGCGCGATCGTTTGTACGATATCCCGCGTCCGTCTTTGGCCGCGTCTCCGGTGCCTTTGATCGAAAGACACGGCCCTCTGTAACAGTCGCATTCGTAAAGCCGTTTCCATATTCCCCGCCGGTAATATCCCCGTGACCCGGCCCGCTGATTGGACGGTTGAACGCCGGCGGTAATTAACAGGGGTAATTATCGGAGAGTACCTATCCGGCAAGGGAAGAAACGATTGTTAGCCGGGAGAGGATGATTCTGTGTAAGAATCGTCGCATCGAAGACACTTACCGATATCTCACAAAACGTTGCAAATCAGATGCCACTCGACGGGTCGAATTGATTATCAGTCTCTCGTCGGAAAGCGGTACGGCTCGTTCCCCGGGCGGGGTCCGTAAGATCTCCTCGACGTAGCGACGACGCCTTGCAACGGTAACCGTCGAGCTCGCTTATTGGCCTCGTCGCGGTATAAAACGGTGATGGAAGAGGCAGCGTGTAATCTGCAATTCCTTCCTTGCTGCCGTCTGTTGCTGGTGCGATTAGCAATCGCTTTGCCCGACCCATCTCGTCTGTCCGCTCGTCCCCTCAGATCCTACGATCTACCCGATCGTTTATCGATCAGTAACGCGTGCCGAGCGCGGATTCGATTCGGCAAGTCGAGTTTCGATGCGTGCGCCTGAATCTGACGTCAACGGAAAAACGAACAGGGATGACTCGACGAACTTCGGGGGCTTCAAAGGAATTTGTAAAAACGATCGCGAGTCTCCGCGTGGTGTGACGTAGAGAAATAGGCGAGGAAAAGTTGTAGAGGTATGCACGGAGAAGTCCGGAGAAAGGACGCGAGGAAAGAGAAAAGGCGTATTTGGAAAGCGATGCTCCTGTCGTAAAACGCTGAGAGAAGTGAGAAACGAGACCGTCAAAGCCCTGGCACGCATCCTTTAATCCCTTAATCCACCGCTACCTTACGAGAATTCTCTCTTCGACACCGGAACTGTGAATTTTCAAGATCCGTCGGTGCCACGGCGTCGACGCAACGATGGGTAAAGGGAAACGAAAAGAGAGAGAGAGAGAGAGGGGGGGACAGGGCGGGGGGAGTGGAGGAAAGGAGCAGAAAAAGGAAAAAGAGAACGGGGCAACGGGGAAGGAGAGGAGGAAAGAGACATTTTACGGTTCAGACTTTACAGAGCTGTGATGCGGGAATTACCGACACGCTGTTTGAAATTAAAGCAAGGGCGCCAGGGCAAAGGGTTGCACACCTACACCGACACATCGGGCTCGACAGGCAGCGGGCAGAACGGGTGGGTGGGGAGGGAAGTGGTGTATGGACCGGCGTAAAGGTTCTTAAAGATATTCCACGGTAGCAATGTAAATTTTTCCATCCACACCACCGCCCTTTTCATTCGACGACTTTACCCGGCAAGAATGAAACGAATTTAACCTTATACACTTTTTTCCCTTATTTGTTCGTAACTCGCCTTTGCTTTGAATTTTCCTTCCTTTCCCTCTGTGCCGCGCTGGCCCTCCCTCCCGCCTCTACCCCTGTATACTCGAAAGTTCCCGTTCGTCCCCGTCCCTTTTTTCGTGCTTTTCCCGAACTATATTGCATTCGTGGACCCCGTTGCGCGGACTCGATATGAAAGACGAAATCTCCGAGGGTTTCTGCGACACGCTCTGCAAATAAAGCCGGAGCGGTATTATGTTACCGGGAACATATATGAATCGTTCGCGATCGAGGGAGCAAGCAATATATAGGTGAACTTTCGTTTCGTTCGCAGCCCCGCGACAGCTCTTCTGTTTCGCTTGTAGCTCGCGGCCGAACGATTTTCAAAGTTACGCCGAACTCGGTTTGAAAGTTCGAAGGAGAAGGCATTATCCGCGAGGTTGGAAGGAGCGGCCGACGCGCATTCAAAGAAAACAGCCGCCAGGATCGTGAAAAGCGACGTTGGAAAATGACCTACAAGGAAGTCGCTTCCGGCGCGGCGTCACAACTTCTTACTCCACTGAACTCTTACTCCTTCGTGTTATTTTCATAATCGATTTCACCGTTGACAGCAGCGGGTCTGTACTCAAGGTAGAGGAACAGGGACAATCGAACCGAGGCCCGCCGATCGATGCGACGACTTTCAGCGGAAGTTTCCGGCGCCTCCAAGAAGTAGAAACTTCTCTCGGTTCCTATAAAACATACGGATGGACAAACCAGTTCGTGTTCGCGTCGAAACGGACAAGTAAAATTCTACTCTTAACGGACAATTCTGTGCTTTAAGGCTCAACCAGAAAAATTATATTCAGAGAACCGCGATTGGCTCTGGACGTGGCAGTCTCGTCAAGAGCGACGCGGCATCATTGGCAAAAGTACGCGTGACCAGCGGTTATTTTTACGATCCGAAAATATCGTAGCTGCACGGCGACGTGATGAATTAGCTGTATCAATTACCGGCGACCCGGAGGGGTTACAGCCTCGACCTGTTCGGTTATCGCGCGCTCCGACAGCCGCAAACGAACGTAACTATATGCAGGTTCGTTCGAAACGCGGGAAAATGTCGAGCCTATGCCACCTATTCGCTTTGCATCGCGCGAGCTTACATGTATTTAAAGGCGAGACCACGCGCCGCGCGATAAATACGAATGGCACGTGTTACCATCTAGCCCGTGAATGCTGGATCGACGAAGAAGACCGTTGGGCGGAGGAGGCATGGTTCTTTTTAGTAATTAAAAATTACGCGCCGCGGCCGGTGTGCGTCAAAGCGCGCCGGCTTCGTTAATATATATTCACAGCCGGTATATACACGTGGCTTTGGCCTTGCAAAAAGACGCGACAAAGTTAGTGCCTATTTCCCTCGTTCTACGCGCCCTCTCACACCCCACCGGGTGCTGTATCACCCCTCACTCCTCATTCATACCCGTTTCCCTCTTCTTTTCTTCTCGCTCGTTCTTCTCACCCCCTTCCACCCTTCTCGGTCTCTACGACTGGCGATAATCTTTCCTGATTTTCCAGCAGGAATTCTAATTTCTTCTACCGGCAAAGAGCGGCGAGTATCCGTCGATGCGGAAATCGTCTCTCCCCGAGTGATAATGCCCCTTCTTTATTTGAATCGACGGTTCAAACAGGACCCAGTGACTTTTCTTCGAGTGAGCTACATATTGTCACTGTTTCCGATAAATTATTGTAATGAGCTATCGAGTAAGGTAATTATGGAATTGTAGTTCAATCATTTTGTAGTATTTAAGTATTCTATATATAGCTGATGACACCGTATGCCCGTGGAATATTTAACACATGTCGCGTCATACGGGATTTGTTTGTATATGAACATTCGACGCTGTATCATTTGTGTTCCAACTGGGCAACGTGACCTACCAGCGAGCGGGTATTAACCTTCGGAAAAAATTGAGCGGTGAGAACGAGACATGTGTTTCACGGTTTTCGGTTACTGTCCTTCGTCTAAGGTTTCATGTTAATCGCTGTCCCTTTTTCCGAATGCTGCTGCTGTCCCGTGATAAATTTTCGAACGTACCCTTCCCGTCGTCTGCGCTCGAAAAAAGTGTACGATAAAAAGTTCTAACTCACAACAAACATGTCACAAGTGATGCCACTTCATCTTGTAGTTAATTGGTTTTTAAACGGGAGAAAGAAAAATTGTCCATCCACCTGCGAGCTTTGTTTCTGCCGAACGAGATTCGATTATTGTGCTCCGGTAATTACGGGATTGAATAGATCGAGAAAAGTCCGCGAGGTTATTAGCAGCCTGGCTTAATGATCGAAGATCTCTGCTCATTTAGCTAATTTATTTTTTTATTTTCCATCGCGTTATTGACGTTTCAATTAAGACGCGGTATCGGAGACTCGAATGGTAATTGAATTTGCAGGCAGAGATGCCCGTTGCGAGTAGTAACGCGCAAATCGCTTTCAGTTTGGCTCGGAGTCTAAAAACGTATTCAAGAATTTCGCGTTTATTCGCAGGTCTGTCGCTGAAACTCGGATGGAATAATAAACAGGTCGGGGAGGCCAATCCGGAGAAAAACGAAGAGGGGGAGCGGATTATTTTCCGGTGTCTTCATAAAACAGTCAGCAACATCGTCCGGCAATCGTCACCTGCGGCACGTGAGTACGATACAAGTTTATTCCGCTCGCGGAAACATTACGGAAACGAGCCATAAAACAGGCTCGTGACACGTGTCTCATATGAAAGTAAAGGGGAGAAACTTGAACAATGTTTTATCGATTTAATCGTCCTTGCGGTGCGATCGGTAAATAAAGATATTGACACGCGCGAGTTACCCGACAAGTTGCGGCGTAGCTGGATTATTATAGAACGTCCGAGAAAACAAGCAATTTTAATTCGGTGATAAAACGTTTTACGTGTTTTCGTTAGAAACCAGAAAATGTTAGCTCGTCGCCCTCTCCGCGTAGCTGCGTCTCGGAAATTTTTGGTCGAGTAAGTTAAAGCGTCGAGAGAGTTAAAAATGTAAATTTTTTACTCGACGCGATTTACAAAGGGTCCGCCGCCACAATTCGCGGGAAACTCCGCTAATCGATCGTTACATTGTCCCCGCTTTACGCTTTTGTGTCCGCCGTGGATGAAAACAAAAAATAGAGGAGTGGAAAAAGGAGAGAGAAATTTATCTACCTTTCACGGGTCCGCTGCCCCCTTTCATTCCGGTGCCGTTCGCTGCGCGTTTAAAAACTCGCGCGACAATAAATCGCAATTGATAAAATTCATTGCGCATACTTCTGGCGGATTCAATTGGTGACACAATTGTATTTGAAATTTACGCGTCGTTGAAAAACTGACCGGCCAAAAATACGAGGCCAGGATATTCCTGTCTGCTCTCTTTCAAACGAGCCGCGTATATTCCACGCGCCTGCTGCCCGTGTGTATTTTTTTTCCTACCATCGCGATGATTTCCCCTCGGCGAATCCTTTTTCACCTACCGTCCTCATTTTTTAAAATCATCCACGATGCATTGAACGCACTGACGCTCGTGCGCGAGTGAATTGATCGTTGGGCTTGATACGGTAAAAGGCTAAAGAGTCCAATAACTATAGATGAGAAAAAAAAAGGACAAATGTACCTCGCGTGCAATTTGAACAATTTGATAGCATGCAATTTACATGACTGTAGTCGCTTCAGAACGGTAAATACAGGCCGGGTGTAAAACGGTAATTAAAAGAGATCATTGAAACCCTCGAACAGAGGAAAGGACAGGAGGGCTCGTTGATTCAACGAAAGTCAATAGTATAATTCGCGTGAGCATCGCCCATTCAATTTATTCAACCCTTTGACGTTGATAGATTTTAATTCATTGTCTCACGATAAATTTCATCTTTTATTCTACTAACTAGTTGATCCGACGATTATATGAAAAGAATTCGTTGCTTCCCTCGAGGTTAATTATCCACGGGCTGTTTTGCATTTCACATTATCGATCGGATCTCCCTGATACACGTATATCTGTTTAAAGGCAACCCTACGGTAGCCTAGATCAGCGTGTTTCAGCGAGTTTACCGAAAATTTTCCGGATTAATGAAATTCGTCGCTCGGTTAGATCACATCATAAGCTCCGTATTTATAGTAACCTAAATCTCCCACCAGGAAAGTCTGTGTCGCCGTTACCGCGGTAAACGGTGCAAAACCGGAGTTAGAATATCTGCAAAGTTGCTGGTTTAAAGTTAGCGTCTTTGAGAGAGCGTGTCTGATACGCGCCACGGGAGCAGCGTGATTTTATTTAGCGACACACCTGTTCGTGCATGCTGCGCGCACCTGCACGTGCTTCTAATCAAACCATTAATAGCACCGTTATTTTTACGTATAAAAAAAGAAACTTGTATCGCGTTAAATCAAGTTCGCAGCTTTCTTAAAATTGTTATTCCACGAGTAACGAGGGGTCCGTTATCAGCGAGCGAGAAGTGGGCTCGAATTAATTTCGTTCCCAGGTGCTGGAACATTGCAGCTACGTTTTTATAAGTCGAATCGGTAAAAGGTTTAACGATTATTCGTATCTCGAATCGTAAGTTTTAATAACCTATTCAGGAAACAACCCCGTTAGGATATAACTGGTTCTCGAGGCGGCAACGTTACGAAATTTCTTATTAGCTAAACATCGATGACACGGATCCGGTTTTCACCTCGGCGTATCTCGTCGGGCCGACGATTAATTGCCTGCGTAGCGATCTCTTTTTTAACAACCGCTAATTTTTGTTAACAAGATCCACGGAAGCCAGCTGATCGTTATATAATGTTTCGCCTTAATTGCGGATTCGACCCTCGGCGGCCCACACGCCGGGCTGTGATTCCCGCGCCGCCGCGCGATACACTTTTAATTGCGTCCAGATTTGCAATTCAGATTTTATTCGGCCGGCCATGCCTCGAGCCGACGGCTGCCTCTTGCATATATCCGAAATTCTAAATTCGCGCAAGTGCTGAGCCAAGGCAAAATATCGTGGCACGTGTGCTGGCAACCAACTCCCCCGCGTGAGTCGCTTCCCATCGAGATATTCGACGGTTTCGAGAGATCCATATTATGATGTAGCTATAATTTCAACCTACGAGGCGCTAAACCGATTTCACGATCCCGGAGTGATATGAAGCTTCGATAAAAATCCTTTCACGAAATTGAATATCTATCAACCCTCTTCGCGCTT
>SHCU01000057.1:178897-194067 GCA_004307685.1 Ceratina australensis | reverse complement strand
TACGTGTATATATTATAGCGATCGAGAAGCAAGTCACGGCGCGCCATTCATCGAAGCCGTTGCTTTTCCTGGTTTCAGACCTCGACGTGACGAGAACCCGTCGAGATGTTTACTCGATCGCCGTCGCGTTTTCCTCTTCATTTTTATTCCCTTCCATCGCTCGCTTCGGTTGAATCGTCCGTCCGCGAAAGTATCCAGCAGACGGTCGTACCTTTCGATCACCAATGTCATATCTCGATACACGTCTGGGACACAGGCATTGTCTGTTATCATCGTAAACCCGAGCGGCTGTTCGGCTCTCGCGAGGCTCGTAAACGGCTAGCAGCAAGGTCGAGCCTTCCTTTTATCGCCCATTTCCAGTCATCCCTCGTGAAAACGCGGAAGCCACCCTCGAACCAAAGAACGCACCACGGGGCGGCACCGTTAATCTGCTGTATCTGGGTCAGAGTCTAGAAGACGTGCCCTTGCGTAACAACCCCCGCCGAATGTTTGGGGTGTGAATTTTACGAGCGTTTAACGGTCGATTTATCGGTCGTTGAAAACGTGACGCTAGACACCGGCTAGACCTGTCGCGATCTCGAATCGACGCAGTGACTCCTACCCGTCGTTGGTAGCTATTAATCCTACGGGACGATTTATCGTTTCCGATTTTCAAGTGGCAGAAGAACCTCGGTTATTCATTCGTCGCGCGTCCGCCTGGCTGCTTTCCCCGAAGCTGCGCAGACGACAGGGATATTTTTTTATTGGCGTCTCGTGCGAGTCTCGCGCAAGGGAGGAGGTCAACATCCGTCGTCCGCCTCATCCAATCCCCGGGATTCCTATCTCCCTTAGTCATCTCTTCTACTACGTAAGTACAATAGTGTACCCGTAAAAATGTCTGCGAGCGAAACAAAGGAATCGATACGCTATGCGTACGCCTACTCCTCGAGAAAGTCCTCCGACTGATTTCATATTCCCCGGGATTCATCATCCGAATGATATGTAATTTCATTTGATTCCCATTGTACCGAGAACTCTGTCCACTCAACATTTGCCCGCGACTCGTTTCAAGTAAATCTACTCATTAACGGGTATTTTACACCCGAACGTTAAATCATCGAAACACATGACGCTACTTAAGGTATCTCTCTTTCTACGAAACCGGCTATTAAGGGATATGATTTATCGAGGTACTCGTGATTCGTTTGACCTCTGGCCCCGCGACGGTGACTCAACATCCGCGTTCACGTTTTAAATGGCCCTCCGTGGCTCGTCGTTACAAAAAGTTTGATAGTTCTTGACGGGAAAGTCGAGCAAAACAACGAAGTCCGTTGCGGGACGACCTATCGACCAGGCAAGAGGGTAACCAAGGCGAAATAGTTCGCGGAGAATTTGAAATTCCATCCGGGTCGGTTCGAGTGGTTCTGTCTACCGCGTGTCGTGTCTCCTCGTGCACGAAAACACTCGGGAGCGTCGGTGGAGGCACAGCGGGGACGGACAATTATCGGATAGATCCGTGAGCTGGAATAAATTTCGACCGGTGGTCCCGTGTAAGAGGAACGAGCCTTGGGTTCCGTGAATTCCACCTCAGCTGCGGTCGGACGTGAATTAAGACGTGTCGCAAGCGGCGGTAAAGCCTGGTCGCTGAGTGGTAATTTTATAATATCAATAACGGAACCGGCCGGCCCTCGTGGTGGTGGTGGTGTTTACCGTGAAGTGAAAGACGACGACGTGACGCTACCGTTACCGAGCCGTAAGAACGCGTCTCTCCCTCCTCTTAATGGTTAACTGACGACTTGAATTCCCGCGCGGACCACCGGTTTTCGACTGCCATTAGAACGTGTCCAGCAATTTCCTATAATGACCTGCGCAAATTGAAATCCCGTGAAATTGGATTTTCACGCGGCACGAAACGACCGACGAGAGTTATTAATCCTTTCCAGCTGCGACGTTCTTATGTGATTATCGACTCGGTCAACGCGTTCTCGGAAAAATAGTCATTTCAATAGGACTCTCAGCCGCGTGTTAACGAGATTCTTTTTTACGGCCGCAAATAGATGCTCGTTTTATAGAAATCCAGTGAACTGAATTTTTGTCCGTTGCGTCGCGTCGTTAGACCGATGGTGAATGATTTGCATAATTTTTGCTAAACGTGCCGTAATCGTCTACAATAGGAAAATGTAGTCCTCGTGATTAATGTCGGATTACGAATCATACACATCGCGCGTTTCACGCTTACAGTTTGATACGAACTCGAAGGAAATGACAGCTCGACAAATGTAACAACGTTAGAAGGGGATTATTATAGCGGCATTTCGTATGCAAACGAATGGTAATTACTTACGAACAACCACTGTTGAACGCTAATTATAGACGCTAGTTCGCTGTATTCCAAAATATACAAGCGCGCGCCGGCTGATTTCAACCTCGCTGCTGGTTAATGCACCTGTATTCCAGATGCGATTTGCATACGTACATACCTTCAGTCAATAATACGCTTTGCGCTTGACGTTTCAATTTACGCCGTGCAATTTTTCATCGAACGATGCATATCTGAAATTATTTTAACGATCCATAAAAACTCTGTCACGGCACCGCTGCGATTTTTCAATTATTAATCGCGCGATCTTTTTCATGCTTGTCACGCTTTTCCCCGTTTCCTTCGGGGCCAGGCTTGCGACAGCATAGCGAGCAGCCCACGCGATGCGAAAAGTGGTCCCGGCGAACAAATCTCACGGCGCGGCTCGGCCAGACGTTTGTGATCGCAATCAACCTCGGAAGGGTCGTAAAATTGCTTCTATGTGTCAGTGGATCAAACGTAGCCACGGAAGCCCGGTGAATGACGTAAACGTGGCGTTGATACGTCGCGTAATAGCCGATCAGATAATTTTCATCGCTTCCATCGAACCTGTCAAGTCGTTCGCCCGAGTCGGCTGCTGCGCGTGGGACAGACTATGCACGGTGTGGGCCCGTTCACTCGCTACTACATGAAGACGTAATTGGACCGGTTGACAGTTTCCGAGCATTCATTTGACGTGTGACATGATTCAGTAGCGTCCAGTCGTTGTCACTTCTTCAATTGCCTACTCCGTCGCGTCGCTAACAATGATCACCGTCCTGCGAACCTCGCGAGAGAACCGGCCTCCTCTCTCGTCATCGCGATTTCCTTTCCTTACGCTTCTAAACGGAAGTTAAACGCACGGCCTTTCGTCAACAACAAGGATTTTAAATTGAGATCATAGATAACTTACAATCTATTCTCATAAGAAGATCATAAATAATTATATTTTTAACAGGACTTCTTTCGACGAGATATTAATTCAATTTTCTGCCTCGTATTTTCTACAAAGTTATGAAATGTAATTAATTGGTTTGGCCGTTGCTCGGATCAATTATAAGCAGGAAGAAAGAGTAATCATTACAATTATCGTTGCCGTAAGGGAAGTAATTTGTTACAGTAGGTAAATCGCAAAGAATTTCGCTTTACAGCGTAACCGGTGATTTCATCCGGATAACAATACCAGAACACGTACGATTTATATCTGATATACAATAAGAAGATGCATCATGTTTTACGAGCATTGATTGCGACTTCCCGATGCAAATATGCAATCTTATCACTTGCACGTTTCTCGATCTCGCGATCAGGTACATATTGCAACAGAAACATCGAATGGTGGCACAACCGATTGTTAACCGTACACGAATTCGCGGTTCGAATGCGGTGATTACAGAATCGGCGTACGATTCACTCCGATATTGAGATATAAGCGGATATTCACAAAGTTGCGGTTGAAACGTCTGACTAATCACCGGCTCGTATTACTTCTAATGAATTAATTCGTTGTCCGTGGCTGAGATAGCGATTGAACCGTCCGAGCGGACGGCTCGCCGATGGAAGCCGAGAGATTATTTCGTTTTTCAAGCATAATTTGTTCGCCCGAAGGAGGAGGCTTTAATAACACGTTCGCGGTACAACTCGGATGCGAGGCAAGATACCGAGATGATGCTAAAAAGTTAATCGTACCAGTTGAACCGCAAACTGGCGTCATGGGCTAAAGCGAGACGGAGAGAGAGAGAGAGAGAGAGAGAGAGAGAGACTGGTGGCTTCCGACGAGACGGTGATTATGTTAATCGTTATGCCAGGTTCCAGGTATTGATAACGGTATGCATCGCGACGGTGGGATCGTGCACCTTGCAGCAGATTATACCTGGCTAACTCGATGGTAAATAGAAACCTTACGCGATAACGAGCGCGCCGCGTTTCGTCTCGAAGGCATCATCAGGTGAATTATCAACGTGGACTTAGCGACGGCGTGGCGCGGTATGTACGTAACCCCGCGTGCATGCATACACGCTACGCGCGTATGGACGTCCGTCGAGTCGACGATGTCGTGAAGCCTGTTTATCGAACCGTTTAGTTGGAAGCGGTAATTCCTGCCGAGTATTAATTGTAATTATAGCCCCGTCGCTAATTGCACGTTATTAGATAGCCGAGTGGCTGGCAAACAAACGCCAGGTTGTTGCCGTCGCTGATGTGTTAACCCGAGGAGTCAGTCTTCTTCTCGGTGCACAAACGAGTTAAGTTCACTCCACTTTTCGCGGTATCTCCATCGTTCGTTACAGAGCGAATACTTGTAGAAATATTTCACGCGTCGAGGTATCTCTTGGAATAAAATATTTGATAGGGGATATATTTGATATTTTCGACACTGTTCAACTTGACTGAGCAACCGGACGAATCCGGGCTAGACTGACTGTCGCGGCGATGCATGAGGATTTTTACATTTTCAAATATATATTCACGAGCGAAACGTGGACCGCAAAGGGTGCCGGCTTATCAGCTTGGACGGATCACTCGAGCGAGAGGACATCGAAATATTGTGCATCGAGTCGTGCACAAGATCAGAGTCTCGCCACCGGCATTGAGCACGTATATATACATGTGGGTAACGAGTCTCATCCCTCCGTCGACCGGCAGCAGTGTGGATATTACATTTTCGTTTTGAAATTCGATGGCGTTTCGAGTTTACCGGCGCCGCGGTGTTCTCTCTGCGGCACACGGGCATCGCATAATTGCGGTCCACGTATATTTTCGCAAAAAACCGGCCGCGTTATTGGATTTTTCGATTGATACGAACCGAGCACCGCGGTAATGTAATTCTGTCGATTCTAGTAACCATTCGGGATCCATCGTCCACCGGCGGCGCGCGTTTTACTTTGTACAGAAAACGAATCGCATTACTCGAAATGGTTTTGTAGAGGATAATAAGAATGTAAAGCACGTAACGGTAATTAGAAGGGATAGATGAAGCAGTAATTTGTTTAGTGCATGCGATGCTAAAAGGTTCGAATCGATGCGAGCGTTGACGATACAGAGACGTCCGCGGAGCGAGCACGAAAAAGGGGATTACAGAATATAACCCGATTACAGAACCTCGAGTATCCTTTATATTTCACCATCGCGCTCTCCTTCTCCTCCGTCGGAGTGCATTTGCGACGGGTTAATTTTCTCCAGGCTCTCTTTCACCCGTACGTGAAATACGCGAGCCACCATGAAAAATGTAAGACGCGAACACGTCGGCGGATTTATACTCGATCGAAGCGTGAGCGAGATAGAAAACGTGACACAGGCAGGCACCATTTGCTTGCAAATTTATCCCGAAGCGGATACTAGAAAGGGACGTCTCTCATGTTTTCCAAATTGCGAACAGATTTTATGTAGCGCAACGTTATCAATTCACGTTGATAAAAGAATTACCTTTTGTCCGTGTAAAAGTGACACAGCGACGATCTAGGTAACGATTATTCTCGTCCTCGAGCATCGCGATTAACAATCTGAATATTAAAATCTGCGAGAGAGAGAGAGAGAGAGAGAGAGAGATCTGTCCAGATAATAGCGGATCACCGTTTCCGTTTGAGCACCGCTGCGCTGCGAATCAGCATGACAAAGAAATATGCAAGGAGAAGCGGTGACGACGATCTCGGGTAGGTTGCTGCACGAGCCAAAGGGGTTATAGCGTGTGGCCAGCGAAATCTGTCACCCAAACGTCAATCAATATTTCGAGGGGTTCCGGCAGGCCGCCGCCCCCTGAAACCCCCTTATTTCTGCCGTTTCCCTTGTTCGGAACTCTCCCTACGGTGCGTGGCACTGGCGACGCAACGCGTAGATCAACGGACCGTATCCGGGGCGCTCCCGTTTCGCAAGCCCCTACACACGCCCGGTGATTAATTTCCAGTAGGAAAATTAATCAGACGGAAAGAAATTTGTCGTGCGTGGACGCGAGCGCGGGACGATTCGCACGGCTACGGTGGCAGATGGGAAGACACCGGCGTAACGGATTAAACCGTGGCGACGGCGACGAAGCTCGCCTCCTTAATTTACGACACCCACGGCCCGCATCAGGGCCGTTTCATAAATCACGACAGGTCGCCGCGTGAATATCGAGTTAACGCCCGGTTCATTTGTTATTTACGATACGGGATCGTTCCCGGCCGGGCGTGCTCATCTCGCGCTGCTGATCGACCGCGTAAAAGGGGTAGACGATCCTCTTCCACGGATCCTGATCATCGCCCTCCATTTACCCGTTTCCTACCTTTCCCTCCTCGTTTCGCGAACCATCAGTTTCTATTTAGAAACCAGAGAGGAGAAAAAAAGAGATGAAGAGCATTAGGGATGGAACGAGCCCAGGAGAAGAAGAAGAAGAAGCTGTACGCCTCCTCCTTTGCCGCTCAATTTGTCTCCGCGAAAGATCGATTTCACCGTAAACCGTCCAACGTGCCCTCCGGCCGTACCGGGGCGATCATCTCCTCGTAAACGAACTACTACTACTACCCTCTACCCCTCGAGGGAACCTCTTTAAAACGATCGACCAGCCGACGGACGTCGATCGATCAACCGCGCGGAGCGTTGAACGAAGCTCTCTCGAGGCGTACGTGTACCGAATAATTGCGACACAGATGTTACGGGCGTTCCGAGCAAAGCGGAGAAAGCGACGCTCGCGGAGAAAGGGGCGAGGGAGAGGCCCGGTCGGTAATTCTCGAATTATATACGTATATATTATATGTGTATGTGTGCACGCGGGATGGGACCCGTGTTGTTAGACTCGACGTCACCCATTTCGCTCTCGCACCGCTTCGACGTCGTCATAACCGTTAACGTTATCTCGCGGAATATTACGGGCACCGGGGTGGTTGCCATTGAGAGAGGCCCACATCGTGCATGTCCCTCAAAATAGAGTTACAAACTGTAACTACGTTTCGGTGCATTAATGCGGGGCTCGGTCCCCCCCGATGATGCGATGCCTTCTGCCGGAATTCGCGGGGGCGAATCGATCGCGGTTACCACACGCTTTTCATCCCGGGGGTTGAACCTCGGTAACAGGGAGAGAGAGAGATAGTGTCCTGGCTTCAGGAGATCGTCGCTTCATGAGCCACTTTAAAATTTAAATCGACCTTTTGCCGTGATTCTTAGCCAACTGTGCGTACATTAGCTAGTCGGCCGTCCCTTTGCCACCGGCAAGAGACAATGCAATCGTCGTCGAACTACAAAGTTGCGAATTCGTATCGCAGCTTCGTTACCAAGGGATTTATGCAATATTCATCTGGAATCTTCCTTCCCCGGGCTCACGCGGCCTGTTTCCCGTTTAAATTGATCGTGGTAATGTCTTCGTTGCCTGAAAGGCTACACGGATCCAGAAGCACGTTTTAGCGCGACGCTGAATTCGACTTGCGAATCTCGCGGCCAGACCGATGAACACACTCGCCCCAGTTTCCTACGGGGACGCACACGTTTCGGGTTACCATTCTCTCGCGTAAGAGGATTAAGATATTACTCGAGCGTGGCAGCGAGCAAGCGTCATGAAAACACGGGGTTTAATACGCTTTATTCGCTTCGTGAAAATTCGCGTCTGAAAGTGCAACACCCCGTACCTCGCGCCGCAGCCTGGCTCCCTGTCGTGTCTGAGGGTTTACGCCGCGCGGAAAAGAGGGTTGGCGAGCATAAAATCGCTCGTGTACACGCTCGTCCGTACACTGCCGCCGTATTCTGCTGCTGCTGCTGCTCCTCCTCCTCCTCCGTGACTTCTTAAAATGGATTTTCTCCTCCGGTCCTCGCATTTATTGAAAATGTTTCTAACGATTTTAACCGAGCATCCTTCCTGGCTCCGTCACCCTTGGATATTCAGATTTTCGGATTTAAGAACGAACGGAAGTAAAAGAGAGTAACGCTTTTACCAAGAGCGGGTTAAACCTTCCGCTTCCGTTTCGCTTGAAGTATTCAAGTACAGTGAGATATACAGCTGAAAGTTGAATAAATTTTTATCCTGTTATACATCGACATACGGCGCCCTCTAACACTGGCGTAGTGCTCGAATTATTTCGACCTTTCTTTTCCCTCGTTCCATCCCCCGAGGGGATATTTTAGCCGGAGCTCGCGTGTTTACCCCATGGGAGAGACGTATCGACGTGTCCTCACGACGAATCACCGCGATTCGTTCCGCGCGCGAGTTTAACGGGAAAAATCCACCGCGTTTTTCTTATTACCTTGGTACCTCGAAAGGAAGGAGCCGCGATAGGAAGGGGGATGATACGAGTAGAATGTCATCGGGAGCTACGCCAATGGGAGAAGAGCTAGCCGGCAATAGCGCGTGGCGTCGTCGACGGGGTTGCTTCCCCTCTTTTTCACCTCTTCTTTCCTTAGCAGCGGCACCCCTTGGCTGCTGTGCCACCACCGAGCCGAGTCGTACTACTTTGATCGGCACTCAAACATTTTTGCAACCCAACCCCCAGCGGGTGTTGCTAGCTTCTGCTGTTACAGGGCCGCCTGTAACGGGGAACGCGCTGGTTGCCACCAACTAATTACAGTGCGGATCAAAGAATTCATCGACGCGACTTCCCACCGCGTGTGGGCGCGCACTATGCAAGCCCCGTATATGCACACACGCGTCGTACCGTACGTGCCTGGCCTGTCGTCGCGCGTCCGCCGATACTACCGGGGAAAGAATGGGTGCGAGGAGGGCGAGCAAAGGGTGAGAGCCCTGCCCGAGAGAGCCAGTGGACCCTTGCACCCTGTAACCACCACCTGCAGACTTCGCGTCTGAGTATTTCGTCATCGAACTCGACGGAAACGATCCTCACGTTTAACGTAATTGCTAACGACAAACAGACGTTGAAACACGCGGTTCACGTCGAATCGTAGCGAGCGTACGAGATAAGAAATTTACGAGCAGAAATGGAAAATCAACGTGGGTACAAACGAAATCCAATATCCTGCCTCGAGTCTCGTTTCAAAGAAAGTTAATTGGTTGCATCCGGCGACTGTGTGCTCTGATAGGAGCGAGATTGCAATGTCAGTAAACATCGGATTAGGTCACTACTCCGTAACGGGGGCCGCGCACGTGTTCTTCCATCGGCCAGGGAACATCGCGTAACCTCGGAGAATAAAGCCTGGACATGCCCTACTCGTTTTCCCTTATACCCGTGCTCCAGATTCATCCCGCGGGACATTGACGCGCAATTAACAATGCCGCGGGTACAATCCGTCACGCGATCCCCGCCGCCCCGTGATAAATAATCCCAGGTCACGATAACGACTACGAGGCAGCTTCGTCGTGCCCATCGCTTTGAGTCGACGCGGCTGAAAAACGCGGTTGGAAATTGCCGGAGTGTAGCGGTGCCTCGTTTCGAAGAACCGCCGCGGCAGCACACAAACCAACCCCGCCGTCCGCGGTGTTTCATTAATTCTAGAATGAAACGGGACGGTCAGAGGGTCGCGGGGGGGTGCTGGTAGCTTTGAATTTACTCTTTAATCAGGCGACTTTTTCCAACCGGCCCCTGGCTGAAGATCCGTTTGGTGTCCCGGCGGCCGGGAAATCAGGAATACCCGATCGCGCGAATCATTTATTCAACCGCGCAGATGTCCGTCGAAATCCGGTCGGTGGAAAAATCCATTCGAGTGACCAAACACGTGAACTTCGTGTTATTTATTCCTCCGTTTGACTTTTCCGTTTTACTTCGACGAGCCGAACACCTACCGACTTCATTCGCAGGAACCGGGGGGAGAGCACACCGCGGCTCTTGAGGTCTCGTGCACGCGATTGTTTCGAGAACGAGAACGGTGAAAATGTTGGTTAGTTTCTGCTGCGTAGGCTCGCGAGCTCATTTGCCAGCGGCGGATGAACGAGGCCGAGAGACCGATGCTTCAGATGCTGCTTCAGCAATTTTCGCTGTTCGCCGGCAATTGGATACGCAGACTGGCTCCGGTTACGGAGGTTACCGTTCGCGCATTAGCGGAAGTCGAATATACACGTTTACGCGTCGGTGTGCACGTTTCAACGCGGGCTACCTAATCGGGACCGCGTTGTCAAACGCAGGAGATATATGTCCCACGGTAAATCGTTCATCTCGACGCGTCGCGGTTCGTACACAATTGGCACGAATAAATAAAGCGACCGGTTGAATCGTATGAGCGAACAATTCTCTCCCGTATCAACGAACTACCCCTTTTTTACAGAGAATCGTTTTGGCTAACGCCATCAATTCTTCGTGCTCCCGTTGAAAAAACGGCGTCGGTCCGTTTAGATAACCGTTCGACTTCGTGCACTCCGTTCGAGTTCGCTCTCAGCCGTTTTTGCCGCGACCAGGCAGCAGGGGGATGCCGGATTCAAGCGGGGGTGGATCGCGAGGTCCGCCGAGAAAGAAACGCAAAAAAGGGGCGTCGTTGGTGACAGCCGGCGGACAAGGGGAAACACGAGAGGAATATACTTTTTCCTTCCCGGTCCTACGTCGGTTTCTTAAACGCGAGCGCCTGTCTTCGGCCTCCATTCCCCGCGATCGTTGACTCGAACTTTTTTCCACGGCTCTGTTCTCGTTTCCAGCGTCGAATCTCGTCGAGATCCCACCGAAGCCACTAGCTCTGTTCAGACCGGTAAACAGAGCGGACCGAAAGGGAAACGAAAGTGGAAAACAATTTTTTTAAGGTTTTCTTTAATATCAGAAACCATTCTGTTCCCTCGGCAGTTCCTCTTTGCTCTCTAAGTATAGCGTTCAGTCCGGCTCTCGAAGATATCGCTTCACGATAACTATAGCTCTCGTTGTAACCGCACTGATAATCATTGAATATTTTTTAGACCAATGCATGTTGAACTAAGATTCTACAAATCATGCACATTCATTTCTTTTAATACGTAATCCATCATTTACGGCGAACGTGTTTCACCTCCCATTAATTTCATTCAATCACGAGTACACCGTGAAATCAACCGAATAAAATCGTGTTCCACCCTATCGATTTCGTAGGAGCACGTCCGAGGTATGAGTATGCCAAAAAGCCATCCGAATTTTTCCGACCGGTCCAATAATTGTTCCGGGTATTTCACCGGTTAAAATATTCTCGTTGCCGGACGCACGGCCAGGGAAAGATACGCTCCGCTCGTCGAGGATTGTTTGCGATTCGCCGGTGTCCCGTGCTCGTACCAGTGCTCTCGACGATCTTTCGACAAAGAGAGTTCGGTCAGCCACGGTCCTCCTTGCCACTTCAGCCGCTCTCTATGTCGCCATTGCGGAACGTATCGGACAAAGAGGAAGCGACTCGCGCATAAAGAGGACCCGAGAGCGAAACGAAGGAGTGGCGAATGCGAGGGTGGGAGATTAGAGAGTTCCATGCGCGTGTAGGCACGCGGAATGGGTCCGGCGGTCCGATGCAGGAGAGAGTACAGAGAAAGAGAGACTAGGGAACCGAAATCGTAATTGGATTCGAAGAGGACACGCGAGAGAAACGGAGGCAGCGACGCGTAGAGACCACGGGTGGGAGACAGCGAACGAAACAGAGAGAGGGAGAGAGGGAGAGAAGGGAATATCCTCTTCGGCTTCATCGGCCGACCCCGGCGATGTCACAAAGTATAATACGAACTAATTACCCCGTCGTCGGCAAAGCTGCACTCGACTGCCACTCCGAGACAATGAGTGGCCACTTCCGCGATGTTTCCTGCATACGCTGCATCGGAAGCAAAGGCTTCTTCTCGCGGCACGGCCGCGAAAGAAACGCGGTTACGCACCGCCATCTCCCCCCGTCCGTGGTCCCTCTCTCGCAGAGGGCGAGAGAGGTATCGCTGAAAGGTGGAGGAAACCGTGGCGAACGGAAGTTGAACACGCGAGAGGGAACGGGATTGAAGGAGAGCTTCTTTTTGGTTGATTAGCCACCGCGACACGGAAGACGGGAGAGGAGTACACCTCTATCGGCGTCGTCACAAAGCTTAGACTCCCTCGGCGAGGGATAAATCAAAGCAGGTACCATCCAACATTGCCACGATGACCATCGTGCGAGGGAAAAATAATCTGGTAATTAGCCCCTTAAGCCTCCCGCCGTATCAGCGACGCCTCCCACTACCGGCGTCGACGTATCGCCGACGGCGTGTTACGTACGCAACAGCCCCATAGGCTAGTCCCTCTTTGTAAAACAGAGAGTCACCGTTCTACGACATTATCGTTGCGTACTTGCCTGTGTATCGTGGGTGGAGAGTCCGGACCTATTTCCCTCACCGCGAGGAACCGGCGCTCTCTTCTCGCCCCTCGCGCCGTTCGGTGCACCGTGTCATATCCATGACCGACGCCATATATGTATATATATATATACGTACATACGTAACACGGTCCCCTACGCGCGTACGTGGCTGATGGGACGAGGCGAAAGGGGGATCGACGGGGGCGTGTAGCCGAGGAAACTTCAAAGCTCCCGAAACGATTGTTCGGCAACGCTGCCGCGTGTTCCCCGTGTAGCCTCGAGAGCACCGGAGCGTTTTCGAGGAGGGGGTAAAGTACCCACGAATATACACCTACCCCTTTGATTACCTCGGCGGGTACTCTCCTTGGTCTTCTTCCTTTTTCTTGTTCGAGCTTCGACAAAAAAAAGAGTCGAGTGAAACGGGGCGGTGGGGCGGGGGCGGTCGGTTGGTTAGGGAAAACGCGAAAGCATAAAGTTGCCGGTCGGGCATACACGTATGGAAAAAGGGCGAAGCCTCTCGTGCCGCGCGGGAGGTAAAGAAAGAGGAAAAAGGGAGGCTTGGAGAGTGGACGAGGACCGTCACCGAGATGAAGAACAAGATGCTCCACATGATGCATCTAGCCAGAAGGACCATTCGCGTGTGTGCCCGGGTATACGCGCGGCCCCGCGAGGAAAAGGCTTGCCGCTGGAAAAAGGTTCGCTGGTTTTTACGAGCTGCGCCTACCTCTCTCTCTTCTTGCGTTTGACCCCCGTGTGTACGTCACCGTACAAAGTAAGAGGCCGTTGGGCAAAAGCTTCCGATAATTAATCCGCTACATCGACCCGCGATCCCTTTATACTCTCGCCACGGTTGAAAAACCGTATGAGAAGTGACCAGCCCTCGTCGATGCTGCTCGCTGACAAATCGAGATCCTAACGAGGCCATCTCTTAACGAAAAAGAATAAGCTTGCTTCCCGAGAGCTGGACGGCGAAAAATATTCCACGCGGGATAAATATTCCACATCCGATGCATTATTCATATCTACGGCCGTTCCCGATCTCGCGGATAATCGCCGGCCACTATTTCACCGCGAGCGTAACAAGCTTCCAGACCGAGGTACTACCTCCCACTCTCGGCTTATTAATTTCGCCGCGCGGATTTTTCCCGCAATAAACCCGAGAGATACGAGTCGATGCAAACCCGGGGAGACACAATGGTCACGTACGATTTCAGTCGCCCGATCCGGCAGCCATTCATCAGGGCGCATCGCGGCGCCGCCGACCGTGGAGGCTTATCTGGTTGCCTCGTCTGGCCGCGTTGCAACAACTTCCCATTGTACGGGCGACGCGAGCTCACGCGACCGCGGCCGAAACACGCGCGATACCGCACGCGAGAGAAACGAGAAACCGAGGAAGCATTTACAGCCAGTTAATCGTATCACCGACCCTAAGAAGAATGCCCGTCGAGGGAACACGAATAAGTGGCCTCTCGTCGGTTCGTCATCCCCCGCTTACCCGCCTAGTCGTTCGGTCCTTTCCTTTTCCTCGCGCGATCAGTTATTCCCTCGCGATACTTTTCTCGCGTGATTCGACCTGCGCCCGTGACTTGCTCCCGCCTGTGGGAGATACCTCCGACCGCGGCCCTCTAAAGGGCTAAGTAGCCGCTTCGCCGTTATAACTCATTTGGTATCGGGCCTCGGACACGTTTCCCTTCGACCCCATGCCCTCCGCCACTATCGCCGAGAATTACGAGCGTCATTACCATTAGTCGCGGTAATATAGTAGACGACGGTCTCACGCGTCTCTAAACAGATACGGGCCCTAAGTTTCAGGGTAGTCGCTGTTACGTACGGTTCGCGTTCCTCCGACGATGAAAGGAATGCCAACAACGGCAGCGGCCGCTTATCGCGTTCAAATGGAGGCGAACGCCGAAATTATTACATGCGACCGGTGAAAAATTAGCTCGGCTCGGTAATGCTCCCAGGATTTCCAATGGATATCTTTATCAACCGAATTCCTGAAACTGTAGACTTTTTTGGAAAAAATTCAACTGGTTTTCGACGGAATGTGTTAACGTAAAATATACAATACGATGGAATCGTACGAGGAATAGAAATCCGTATTTTTATAATGATATCCTGTCAAATGATAGCTATTAGCCTATCGGAGCTATGTGGTCACGCCAAAGTCCGCCCACGCTCGGTAGGTCTTAATAAAATCAGCACGTCCTTAATTACGTTGGTGTACGACCTGTCGGCACGAATGAAACGGTAGCACGGGCCAAAGAGCCGCCGCCTACGAAAAGGAGCCGCGCGAACAACAAATGTTTGCGATTACTCGATTAAGAGGCCGCGAGGAGATTAGTTCGGTGAGGGAAAAAGGAGCCGCGTATCTCGCGTACGATTAAAACGTTTATCCCGGTGAACGATCGTCGGGTTTGCTCGAGGCCCACAGCCCCGCGTTTATCCACGCGCGATTTTTCTCCCGCTTCTCTCCGCCCGCGGATTTCGGTACAGCCGCGGCGTGCACGCGAAATTTACGATTCATTTCGCGAGCGTTATAATCGGCGGCCACGTGACGCGGCAATGTCGCCGCGAATTATCCCTTAACCCTTGATGAATTGATATTGGCCCGCGTTTGCGTTTTGCCGCGCGCGTTTCTTCTTTTTTTTTGTCCCCGCTCGCCCGCCGTTGCCGTTGAATATGCAAT
>SHCU01000057.1:168528-178616 GCA_004307685.1 Ceratina australensis | reverse complement strand
ACGCCAAAGTCCGCCCACGCTCGGTAGGTCTTAATAAAATCAGCACGTCCTTAATTACGTTGGTGTACGACCTGTCGGCACGAATGAAACGGTAGCACGGGCCAAAGAGCCGCCGCCTACGAAAAGGAGCCGCGCGAACAACAAATGTTTGCGATTACTCGATTAAGAGGCCGTGAGGAGATTAGTTCGGTGAGGGAAAAAGGAGCCGCGTATCTCGCGTACGATTAAAACATTTATCCCGGTGAACGATCGTCGGGTTTGCTCGAGGCCCACAGCCCCGCGTTTATCCACGCGCGATTTCTCTCCCGCTTCTCTCCGCCCGCGGATTTCGGTACAGCCGCGGCGTGCACGCGAAATTTACGATTCATTTCGCGAGCGTTATAATCGGCGGCCACGTGACGCGGCAATGTCGCCGCGAATTATCCCTTAACCCTTGATGAATTGATATTGGCCCGCGTTTGCGTTTTGCCGCGCGCGTTTCTTCTTTTTTTTTGTCCCCGCTCGCCCGCCGTTGCCGTTGAATATGCAATTGATTACACGGCCGATCGGGGAGGGCCTCGCGATTAATTCCGATTCCACGGGAACCGGCCGCCGCGGTGCGCTCTGTTGCCCGGCCCGCGTGTTCGATTTAACATATTTGATCGATATCCGTGTGCCACGGAGCTCGATTATTCGCGTGCACATACGTATCGGCCAACTCGAATTATCATCCCGTTACCGAACGCGAATTCTCGCTTCCTGTTTCGGTATTAAAAGTAATTCCTCATCCATATAAATATCCTGTCTTTTTCATATCTCGTCAAAGATGTTGTATTAGTATTTTATTTAAAAATAAGAATATGTAATTTCAATTCTGCGCGATGTACAAGTTGACTCGTAAAATCAAATTACATTATTGATTTTAGTATTATCTCTCTGTGTACGTGTCGTTGGGCTAATGGTATAACAGGGTGGGTGTCCATAGTCCGGAGAAAGAAATTACATTCATTCGTCTGATAGAAAATTCCTCTACATATACATTAATAATTAATAAATATTCGTTTATTTAATTATGTTTTAACGTGAAATCCAAACAACCGAGTATTGTTTAATCGATTCATGCGAAACGATCTATTAAGCCTACGAATTACGAGAGAACAGCTGGGTGTGCTCAATATCAAGCGGCCGGAGCGCGATGTAAGCCATTTAATCGCGTGCTCCGGGAGCAAAAGCATGGTAAACGTCAGAGCGTGTAACGCGAGGTCAAACGATCGACAATCCTCGCCGGACGCGCTCTTAATCCCACGAAATCTCGCCACGGCCCGTAACGCCAGACGTCCTCGCAAAAACGAGTCGGACGTAATTAAGACCTGCTAATAACCAGTTCGCGACAATCTGCGTTTGACAGCCTTGAATCGAGCGCAGCCGCGATTCCCAGCGAATCGAATCGCGTGTCGTCGAGTGCCGTCTAAGCGATTGCCACTCGGAATAATTAACCGTGTGACCATTAATCTCCGCGATAAGTCTCGTCGGTTCCCCGCGAGATTCAGACATTTTCCGTCCGGCTTATCAATGGCTCTTAACGTTTTTCGAAACGCTGAATTAGACAACGAAAGCGGTTCACATAAATTGCATATTTTACAAGGTCCGTTTATTTTTCGAGAAATAAATTTCCTCCCAGCCCGCAAAACCGAGCGTTCTTGTTTGCTCCGCGGTAATTTACACAAATTTCGAGGCTTTAATCTCCCCATTTTTCTTACCGCTGAAGTTTATGAAGCTATAAAGTAGCCTGGCCGGGGGGGAGGGAGGTGGGTGGGGAATCCTTCCGGGACATTACACTTTTAATTTTACACCGACCACATTATATGCAATTATCTTCGAACATTATGCGTTTACATCTGGCAAACAAATCTCCGCGCCGGCGTGTCGCATAATACGCCGACGTACCTTTTGTCCGATTCCGGCATTCAATTTCGCGTGTTGCGTAATTACACCCGTTATCGATTAGCGCGTTGCTAATCGAGGGAAAGAGGGAGAAACCATTTAAAATCACGCGACGCTCGTTCTGCGTAGCTACCCATTACGAATGCTGCATCGATTTCGTACCCGGCGAATCTGGTAGCCATCCCGTTTCTTTTATTCATCGGCCGAGTGTTGAGTCATTATGCCGTCCAGTTTAAGTCCAGCCTTCGATGTAAACAAACTTCGCGGTACGAATACGAATCCGCGCGAACGAATTCCGCGCGTGCACCGTGTTTCTTGATCCGAATCGAATGATGAAAATCGCTGCCTAAAATAATAGTGCGACGAGACAGTCAAGAATGAAAAATTTATTAGAAAATTAAAAAAATAATATCCTTTTAATTTACGTGAAAATATAATTAGTACGTGAATAGCGAGAGAAGAGGAATAAAGTGAAGCGAAGTAACGCAGAAATGAAAGAATAACGAGGATCTTAGATAAAAAATGAACCCGAGAGAGAGAGAGACAGAGAGAACTCGATTTCTTGATCATTCTACTCATCAGATGCAAGTGCACACTTCTAGCTGTTTCCTCTACGTTGAAATTCACTTTGATGATACAAAGAAGCGACACTGCAGTAGGGACAAAAGGAAATTCGCCCGGGGCCCGAAGGCGATATCAGAGCAAACGTTTCAAGTATTGGGAGGAGGAGGAGGAGGAGGAGGAGGAGGAGCTGTGTGTGTCAGTGATTAAAAGGGAGCACTCCGAGGATCATCGGGATTAACTTCCGGACGAAGCTTACGACATTTCCGATTTACAAGAGTTCTATCGTGCAAAGAGGAATAACGTTCGTTTGTATGTTTTTCGTTTAAGCGAACCCGTCGGTGTTTCATAATACCTGTTACAACGAGAACCGATATGCTATCGCTAAATCATACGCGGATTCTATAAATAGATAAGAAGACCTCTGGTATATTTCTCGCGGTAGACCGGATCCATGCAACGGCTCAAGATCCGACCGGGCCTCATCCATTAAGATGAGTAAAGAGTAATCGAGGAGCGGGTTGGGAAAGGTCGGAAGTCGTGGCAGATCGATGGACGCGGTGAAAGAAACGCATCCGCGCGAAAGGGGCAGTCGCGTATAGGCGATGCGACGCGTCTTTATCAGCGATACGGTGGTCGCGCGAATTCTCGCGTGTACACGCACACGGGCACGCGTGAAAGCGTCGCGTAGGAGGAACGCGGGTTGTAACAGGAACGAGCTCTTCTACGGAGGAAGAGGGAGGACAGAGTCTTTATAGAGGGTGAGAGAGAGAGGGAAGGTGCACGCTTGCGCCCGCGGAACACGCGCAGTGCTCGCGAGCGTCGATAAAAGCGAACGCCGTCGAACGGAGCGTGCATTTCTCGCGCGCCTTCGAGACCGGCAACCCGGCTGACGCGACGCTCTCTCTGCGTTCAATCAGCCTCGACCTGTAATCGAATCGGCAGATATCTCACCGATAACGTTCGCTGAATAATTAGTAAATTTCCCGGGGTAATGGTTTATTGAGGTTACTATTGTTGTTTGTCGAGGGAGAGACAGCTCGTTCGCGATGGACCATTAGTTTCGCCGTTTGTTCGTGGTGCGAGACAAAGGTGACGGGACACAAAGAACCGACGGCTCTCCACGGCGAGATTCGAGGAAATAAAAGAGAGGGCTCGTACGAACCTTTTTTCGTGAAAACTGTCCTGTGATCGTTGCCCCTAAGTGGAAGTGTGCTGAGGGAAATAAAACGTAAAAAACGGAAGGAAAGACGAATGGTGGATGGAGTGATGTTAAATGGGGATAGAGTAGAGTTCGACTGAGGCTGGAGCCGGTGGCCAGGTTCGACGCGGTCAATGGATCACTAGATCGACAGGGATTTCGAGGTTTTCACGTGGCCGATCGTCTACGGGGGTTTTATCGATGCCATAAATTGCGACTATGTCCGGAATCCCTTGTTGTTGACGCGACGCCTGAGGAGGGACGGACGCTGCTTCGGTGAACGATTTAGCACGATCTGATCGAGGCCGGCTAAAAGGTAAGAAGTGTACTAAACTCACACTAGACGGTAGATAAGAAACAGCATGCGAGGCAGTGGCTAGGCTTTTTCTCGGGTGCTTCTCGGGAAGATTGATGTCGGGATTGTTCTCGCGAAAGGGGGAAATTATATACGTTGTCAAATTTGTTGTTAAAAAATAAATTTTCAGTGTCTTTGATTGCGATTGTTATAGAATATCGCGAATTTCTGTTTGAAATAGATTTTCTTAAACTGACTCTACAAATATTGGATTACCCGGAAAGCTGGGTTTTTTATAGAATATTCAAAGGCAGCGTGTTTAAATTTTATTGATTTATTGAATTCTACACGTGTAATTTTGCTCCACACTCTTTTTCCATCTTCCATCCGCAGTCTATTAATAAGTTTTATAAATAGACGGGAGATGACTTTGTTATTTTATTCGTGACTCTTTACGCTGAAATGGCTGGATACCTTCTGACATTTTTATTAGAGCCAGACAACCTAGTTGTTAAAGTATGTAATCACTATTTAAATGTGTCTAACTTTTTCGACGGACGGAATGCTGTTTACAATTCAGGGAATGTAGATCCTCGAACTTCTGTAAACGGAATTCGAAGCTCTCAGGCTGGAAATCTTTCCATAACAAACATTCCGATTCCAGTGGGTTAGCTCGGTTTGCCAATAGGTTAAACGAGTACATTTGTATTCTCTCTAAGAGTAACAGAAAGTAACCATGTGTCACTAGAAACCTGTTCACGAACGCTCGATACTGCAGAATCATATCCATAGCACAAATTATGATATAACGAAGTCATTCATAAAGGGATTAGGCGCAAGTCATTGAGCCTTCACTCGCAATATATTTCAATACTCCGCGAGTAATAATCTACAACAAGTGACCGCGTGAAGTAACCGAGGCCGCGTACAGGGAGAACAAGAACCGCAATAGCTCCGCGGAACAAAGTCACCAATTATCCTAACAACTGAATCATCAACGCGTCATTAAACCGCGTCGATCGTGCTCGATGGTGCTCGTAACCCTTCTCGAAAACGGTCGATACGACACGGTCAGTTTCGCGCGTGTAAACGTTCGAAACGGAAAAACCGTCTTATCGAGAGCCGATTCCGTCACGAGGGGTGGCCTAATAGGGAGGGAAACGCGATGCAGCATCCCCCGCGTGTCACGGATCGGCCCCTCTCCTCGTAACGAGGGCTTTGAATCGGACACGCTGTCACGTCGTCGAAACACGACGTCTCTAAGTGGCGGTCCCGCTTCATTAAATTCTGTTATCCCGTCGGAGAGGCCCGGCATTGTGACCGCCGCGTGTCCCCGGGACACCTGGCGCTGCCCGAGAGTCGCCCCGACAATAGAGCGCGTTCGCACCACCCGCGCATTATCCCGCAATTATGCGAGCCGCGTCGGTTCCATCGTGCGCGCGTGTACACGACCGATCGCTCGCTCGCTGGGCGTGGCGGAAGAAGAGCGGATCGCTCGTTACCACGCATTGAACGCGCCGAAAAAAAGTGTTCAAGAGCGGCTCGCGAGCTGGGGTGAGCGTTAGTTCCGCGGAAGCTGCTCGCACGTTGAGGAAACCGAGGGGAAAAGATTTTCCGAGCTCAGAGCGTGGTTCCATTTTAAAGGGTTGTTGTCTACTAATTTATGGTTTGATACAGGGTAGGGTTAATTAAACCAACGAAGATTTATACGCGGAACTTCGCAGTTAACCCATTCGCGTCATAAGAATGTATGAAAAATGAGGGCCAAATTTTGTTGAAATTCCTTTACTTGTCGTGTAAAATGTGAAGTATCAATTTGATCGTTGCTTACGAAAGTTGTATAAAAAATAATATCGTGATTGACGTTCAATCTAAATCGCGTCTATTGACTCGTAATTTTGAAGATTGTATCTGCTGCCTACGTGTGCGCACGCTAATGATGAGTTAATACTGTTGTAAAGAGAATTTTACGTTCCCGACGGATGAAATAGAATGTAAGTGAGATTTGCATACAAACTCTTCGGTGAAAGTCTTGAGATGCATCAAAGAGATCTCTGGAGTACCCTCCCTGGGCACGGAACCATATGCATAAGGAAACTTCTTTTATTCTTTCGTTTTACCTTTCTCAAAAGCCACATCCAATATTTAAATCCCCCGCAGAATCAACATTGAACGTGCGAGTATACTCTTCACTCGACGTTTTGCAACTATCGACCGATCGTGTTCTCAAATCAAACCGTGGGATCGAACGCCCACACAACTCCTGATCCACAATCTTTCACAAGAGTCCATACAATAATTCTGGTTTTATTAATATTCAACTAAAAAAAATCATGGAACTACTCATTTTATGCCTGAGGTGGTAAAACGTTACTCCTGAATACAGTGTGAGAACGGACAAGTAACAGTATTTCCATCGGCGCCTCAGCGCTTGGCTTTTCCGCCAAATGCATTCCACTTTACGCACCAGCCCCGAAAAGACAGCATCCAAATTCGACGCCGGACGATCGAAGCAATAAGGCAGCTTGCAATCGGTGCATGCGGGGGTAGTTCACCCCGAGGGAGCGGTGGCGAGATGCCTTTGATAAAAGGACGGCGGTTTACAAAGGGCGGAAGGAGACACACAGGTGTAGAGGGGGCGAGGGGGCGTGCCGGGGTGGCAGCGCTAGGTATCCGGGAGCGCAATTACCTGCTACCGGAATTACCCACGCGCCTGTGCATCACAATTAATTCGTAATTAAATCCTTTGGCTAAGAGGCGTGGTCCTTTTCAGCGACGTATAGAGAACCGAGCCGAGTGTGCCGGCTCATGGCCCGGGCCGTGACGGTCGCCACGGCACGGTCGGTCGTCGTCGGCGGGCACCCACGTCCGACCGCTCGGCGGACCGAACGAACGAACGACGTCGAGCGTATCGTCGGGGCCGGGGTGACAGCCGGAAATAAAGGGCCGGCCCCGTGCATTAGCGTCGACGGTCAAAGGGTCGCTCGAATATCGACCGAGACGGTCGACAGCGTTAAATTGCCATTTGTCGGCCGGGGAATGCCTCTGATTAGCGCAGCCAGACTCTATCACCCAATTATGCCTCTCAGCGACGAGCCGAGACTGGAAATTCGCTAGATCCGCGTGATAAAAGGTGAACGAAAAGGAAACATTGACAGATAGAAGGAATAGGATTTCTTAAGGATGTAAAATTGTACCTATTACGGTTATATGAGTTGTGAGACTCGAGAAGAAGTTTCAGATTAGCAACTGGCTAATATTTAGAACAATAAGGTTTTAGGAAAAGCGTATCATGTAGCAACGAGAGAATTTTTTAATTTTCTAGAATTGTTAATATATTTTAAAAAGGAAGATATTATTTAAGATCATAAAGTATTAAAAGACTTGAGGACAGTAAACTTTCATATGATTCGAACGATCTCATAGACCTTACTTCTCTGTAAGTACAATTTTTCCTGTACATTTTCACGATTTCGATTTCTACCTGAAACGTAATAAACCTGGACAAAATCCATCAAGATATTAGCTGTCAACGACCAAGCGTATTAATTCATGGCCGTCAAACGAAAGAAATTCGTCTAGCTTCCGATCCCGGCCGGATCCGTTGATCGAACGTCTCTCTCGCACAAAGGCGTCTAGATAGGCAATTTCGATCAAAGCGAGCCAGGCTCTTCTAGGGGAGTTACCGGGCGGAAGGGGAGACAGATATTTATAATGGTCGATCGTGGCGGAATAAATTTGATGACCGACGACCGGGTGTAGCAGGCCTCGGTTTTCCTTATCGCGGGATCAGCCCGCGGCACGACAACGCGTTTCGATCGTCCGAAAATTACTTTTCGCCATCCTGATCGCGTTTCCGATCGAGTTGGCCGGACTCGCGCAGGAAAACTCGATACGAATTACCGCCCCGGGCTATAATATCGGCCATTCGACCCGGGCTCAGGAGAACCCTCTTCGCCCACGACGAAATCCGCTTGATCCTCTTCCGGCGACACCGTTCCATCCGTCCACGTATACCGCTATACGTCTGTTTTCCACCTCCTTTATCATCGTTTTCTTTATCTCTCTTTAAACCAGCCGGTGTTATTAAAGAGTCTGGAGCGGGAAGAACTGTCAAAGTGAAAGACGACGGGATGCACGGGGTGAGGGTGGTGTCTGAAAATTCCAGCGAAATCCGTGCGACCGGCGGAGATCGATGTCTCTCTTATATTCAAGGTCCTCGACCGTCCAGGGCAAACGACCAAGAATGTTCTTCGCGTACTCCATTCAATTACCGTTCCCGTGCACGTGACCACGCTCGCCTCTCGACTTGCCAAGGGAACGAGGAAAAAAAAATGTACCCGATTAGTATACGCTCTCCTATCCCCGTACGCTTTTTACTTCTACCGGTTCTCCGAACTGTCCCCGTATCGAAGCGAACGTCCCGTCGTTATATCCTACCGATTACTATATTGAAACTATCTTTTCTCTTAGCCATCGTCAATTATTTCAATCACGACGAGTTTCGTTCTTTTTTTTTCAATATGAAAATATCATCTTGGTACCTCGGCGTTACGACGTGTTATTACGCTTGTCAAACGAGCAGACGTCCACGAGGCTAGGTGGAACGATCGGTATTAGAGGTAGTTCTCGCGGATGATTACCACCTTATCCAGCACGAGCGGCAATCAGGAAGGACGTACGATAGTAGAGTGAATTGAAAGGGCTACGGGTATATAAATATGCAGATGAAACCGAGGGGGCGAGGGAAAAGAAAAAATAAAGCTGTCTGTACTTTTATGCGCGCTCGCCACATCCGTCTTGTCTACGGATGAATGTATATTACTCCGGTGCTCACCCTCAGTGGGCGCGCGCCGGTCTATATGGGAAACGGCTGGGCTACAGCCTTCTTCGTTTTTCCTCGTCCCCGGCATCCATCCGACTGTCGTGCAATCGTTTTTCCTTAAATCCGAGACGTCTCCTCGTCTTCCTATTTCCTCTAACACTGCCTATCTCGCGGGCCCGCTCGCGTCTGCAACTTGTTTGATCGCGATAATCGAATATCCTCGCGATCGGATCGAAGTTCGGAGCTTCTAGCTACGTATCGAGCGAAGTTAATTATTGTTGGGGAACATGTTCTCTGGTTAGGTCGGTTGGAGGGGTATCAGGTAGATCGGGAATGTTCCCTGATAAGGCGACGTGTACACGCGACGTACGTATGTGGCCAACGTGTTTCTTTTAATTACGATTTACTATTTCGAGGCAAGAGGGAAAAGCTTGTGTAAACGCGTTGTACAGAGTGATGCAAGAGGCAAGAGACCGTCGGCGGTGTACAGCTGCGCTTGTGGCCGCTAACACCGGGGACCGAGATGTCTTCACCGATCGATCTCGATAGTCGAGGAATGCTGTTGGGAGTTTTCGGACAATTTATTTTACTTTAAATCGTATGGGTGGAAATTCTTGTAAACACGTGTTTCAGACTTTATTGAATGCTTCAACGGGAATTTAGGGACTAGTAGAAGTATAAATTAGTGTCAGTTAGTTTATTCGATAGTAAGACCCAGACAGAGGCATGTCTCAAAATTGAATAACACTTTTAATATTAGATTTCACGAGTTAATTGTTTCATACGAGAAAAGTTAAAGATATAATTTTATTTACTCGGCTAATAAAAATTCGCAAATTGTGCATACACCTGTTATGTTAGTAGTCAAATGCATATTTTTATCACGAGCCTTATACATGCTTCGTTGACGTAGAATTCTCTTAAACGCATTTATCGCATTTAGAGATAAAAACGTTATCCGGAACTGAATTATACGATGTTTGTAAACGCGCGCCGAGTAGCGGATACAAGTCCCAAAGGAATTTCTGGCTTCTGTTACTAAACTTCTACAAACTATGCAACGCCGTCTTTGATGTTCTCCTCGAGCTCCCCGACGCTTTGTCTCCCTGTCTCAACCCTTTACGTAGCACTCGGTGCCGGACGAAGACGACGGCCGTTTCTACTTATCGCGTTTGCCCGGAAGAAACGTGCAGAAAAAAAAATCCACTTTCGAAAATTACATATCACTTCTCTGATAACACTGTGCAACACGAAAATTTTTTTGCAATATTCGTTACGTGATT
>SHCU01000057.1:116392-128421 GCA_004307685.1 Ceratina australensis | reverse complement strand
TCTCTCTCTCTCTCGGTCCGGAGGGTGGAATCTCGTTCCACGAATGACCGATAGATAAATAAAGGCGATAGGGCCGAGTCCGGTGGAAAGAATTGTTCCTTTGTTGTCTCCGTGGCTCCTGTACCCATGGCCCCTTCGTAGCGTAGCTCTGGATAACCAAGGGAGGAGCACTGGAAATCGAACGAACAAATAAAGAGTCGATTCAGTGGGTGCTAGGCTCGTGGGCTCGCTGATAAGCTGGTTGTTGATACGTTCGGTCTCGCAGGATAACTTCGTCGACGATACGAAAATTTCATTCCTACGTATGATTCGAATGTACAAGGGAGAAGGAGAATAGTCGGCGGCCCGACCACAAAATCGTTTTGAGACCGTCCTGACGAGAATGGGAACCGATTGGTCTTATTCTATCTCGCATTGTAACGGCGAACGGCTCGGAAATTTTGACTCGAGGAAGCCGGGGCCACACTCTCTTGTTTATTGTTTGCCAGAAATTTCCACGAAATCGCCGTAAAAGTCACGATTCCGAATATATCTCCGAGCGGCGTATTTGCTCTGGCGACGCGTGCTCCGATTGCGCGCCGCCGCGGGCTCTTTTGAATCCCGAAGGTAACTCGAAACTGCTAAACGCCGCGAGACTGAGCTCTTTTTAAGGCCGGCGATCCCTCGCGGATGGTGCATGCGTTCGATAAAGATCAAAAGCCACTTTGTCGGGTTTCGCCGCGGTCGTGGCCGCGGTGAAATTCGCAATACGTATTTTTTCCTACCGGTGTCGCGTTACCCGCCGCGTTGTTGGGAAAAGTACGGTGCACGCCGATTATACATTTCACCGCTATCCTCCTCCTTCGCTCTAACCGCCGCTATAAAACGTTTCCGCGAAGGAGGTAATCTGTGCTCTTTATCCTATTACCGACGAAGATTTATTTTTATGCCCGTCGAGTCTCGTTCAATTAATTAATACTGTTAAATAAATCCAAGGAATTTTGTATTGGAATTTTTGATAGAATATTCGTAAGGCGTGTGTAGTCTGTTTCCTCGTTTCGCAACTCTCGCACACCTGCTTCGCTCCTTTTTCTCTCGTCTTTTTCTATTCGTTTGCCCGCGCGCGTTTCTCTAATCCGACCTATCCTTGCAGCTTTCTCCCGAGCCTCGATTCGTTCATTGAGGCCCGTGGAAAAAATCCTGGCTAACAGTACGAAGGTGGAGCAGGCCCGTTTATGGAAGCTGGTTACTATCTCGAAACCTCACGATATTTCTTATAATCGTGTTCTGCAACAGCTATTTAAAATGTAACGCAGATTTTTAATCTCCGGAATTGGCGAACCAGTGGGCTTGCGCGCGACTCCGAGCCCCGGTGATTACGCACGTGAAATTAGCCCGCGTGGCCGGAACCTGTTATCTGCTCGAATTATTTCGATTAAAAAAACCGATGTATTATTGACTGAAACAGCAGTAAGGTCCGGCCAGATTATAAATATTAATGCCGCGTGTAGGTGGGTTCGGCGAGCGATAGAATGTTCACTGTGATCGCAGCTCGTACGCTGATGATGTTTATTGCACTTTATTGCCGGCTGGCCTCTAATGCTTGCTCTCACGCACGCTGCCTATATTTTGCACCTGTTTTTCTTCCCCTACCCCCCTCTTCCGGCTTCCGTGGCTCATTCACTTGTGCGCTCGTTCCGCCAATCACCGGCTCCACCGGCTTCTCTGCTAATCATTAAGATCTTCTTTTACTCTACCCCACCACTGCCTGTTACTCTTTCATTCAACGTTCAATTTGAAATTTCGCCGCGTTAGTGTCTTCTTTACCGAAGGCTGTAATCAAATAACAATTACACCGTTCACAGGTGTTGCACGGACGTGTGTTGTTGGTAAGCAAGAATTTATGCTTTCGAGCAATGAAACATGCTCTTCATCACCATATATTGGATGTTCGAACCTCAGTAAAAATCTTTTACCTATCAGACCAACCTGTGAGATTTCCTTTAATTTCTTTCCAACACTTAATAATTAATTCATTATAATAAATATTCGACTGGGTAATATTGAATATTGAATAACATTTTAAGATTGCGTGTCTAATCTGATAGATAAAATTCATGTACAGCTATTCGCTAAACTTGATGGCGTCAATCACTCAAAGACTCTCGTGACTTTCGACAAGAAAATATAGTCCCGTAAAATGTCCCACTTCCCTCCTTTTAGCGTACGTATCCTTCGAGCCGTTCGTTCGGCTCATCCATCATTCGTTTCAGCATTCCCCCCTCTCTCTCTCTCTCTGTCTTTCTTTACCTCGGAATGACTATAATTCCCTCGAATAATGTTTCCTTATGCGCCATCAAACTTTGATGTATCTCTCTTTCGCAAAAACATCTGTACGCTCGATCTCCTCGTGCGTCGATATTAAAGAAAAAGAAAACCGAGAACCTTGAAGTTTAATCAAGACGAGCCAGGAGTTTTATTTCAGAAAGGATTCTCCGATATTTTTCTCGTAGCTTTTTTTTTCTGTTTCTTGATCGATTCATGTAATCTTCAAGCACGTCGTGGGACGGGCATGCACTCGGCGGTTACGGTTGCCGGAGACCGGCGAAATTTTGCGTATAGTCCTCACGGGAAACTGTTGGGTCGATAGTAACCGGTACGGTCGGGAAGCTTCTTCAGCCGGGAGGGTTGACGGTGGGTGGCTGAGAACGATGGTGGTTTCGACGGAGTGGCAGACCCTATCGACCGTGTGGCAACGAGGAACGTCGTCACCGCACCATAAGATTTCCCCTTACGAGTCTTCTCGGCTCGCGGTGGTGTGCGCTTACAAGAATATACCAACACCGCATATTTCCTACCGGCAGTTGAAATTTTTTTTCCGGATCAATACCATCACCGCCACCAGCATCACTACTATCGGCAACATCAACCGGGGGGATGTATTCGATTGTACTTTCGTGCGTGGATAGACGCTCGTCCTCGTGGGGTATGGGATCCGAGGGATGTAGGTTTTCCTTTGAATTATAGGTCTACAACAGGTTTCTTAGCTCCGAAGGGATGTTTTAGGGAGTTAAGTGGCATTTTTCGATTTAATGTTGAACCTCGGTGCATTTATGATCATAAAAATCAATTTATTCATTAATTGAATAAGATTGACTGTCATTTTTATATAATTATAAAAAGAGTACCCTCAGTACCGGTTATTTTAACTAGGGACAGTAGGAGCAGGTATATGTAGAAGTGTCAGTAGTGTTAATTATCTGGCTGTGCAATATGTTCAGCGTGTTTCACATTTTCGTATTTAATCTCGCTGAGAACCAGCCCGACGCCTTAACCCGATGAAACTCAAACACTCCGCGCGAAAACCACCCCTCCCCGAGCACTCGTGTTTACAACGCCCCAAAGTACTCAGCAAACTGCGACGCTTTCGAATCGCGCACTCTCGAAGATCTTTACCTTACCACCCCACCCACGGCGAGAATCTATCAGTCTGTCGTGCACAGAATCGAAGGAAACGGTACGCGTCTCTTCTCCCGATTCGTTGGAAGTTCGAACGGAGAAGGATGGCCGGTAAGATGTCTTGGTCGATTACCGAGCCGAGAAAGAGACAGCGCCGTCTCGCCAGATTCGTGATAACCGCGGCACGGTCCGTGGAATCGACGAGGAGAGAGTCTTAATTAGCGTTTTGCTCCCCTGGCGCAAGAAAGAACTCGAGTTGGCCGCCAGGAAGAAACGTCCTCGTGAGTCCTGTATTGGTCAGGCCGGGTCGGAGGAGGTTTCGCTTTATCCGGATCAATTAAACCGCGCTCTGTCCACGGGTTCGGAGACCAGAGGTCGAGGAGGAGGTGGAGGATGAGACTTATCAAGTAGCAGGAAATTCTGCTCGCGTACCGGTGGCTCGATGCATACGTACGCTACGCCGAGAAAACGTGCTCGCCCGGAACAGGTTCCTTTTTCCGCGGCCGGTGGCTTTCGAAAAACCGACCGTTTCCTTAAACGCCTCGCGAAATAATGACGTACTTGCTCTGCTCGCGGTCGCCGCGCTGTTTTCAGCGCCGCTTGTCACCGCGCTCGATGCCGTTTCCAGTTTGACGCGACGTTGATAAGGCGATCGTACCGCTCGGATAACGCGAGTTCTGTTTGCTCGAATCTGACGAGGATTGAAGATGGAACTGATAACGAGTCGAAAGAGCTGGATTAAGGACAGCGAGGCCGGGTTCTTCTCTTTAACCTCGCTACAGGCTTTATCTGCGATAAGGATGCTGATTGGGCTTAGATAGATTAAAAATTATTTGACATCGTTTCCCTGGTACGATCTTTAATTATACGTAAAATGTTGCTAGAATTTTTGGTAGATAATCGCGAATGAAATATCTTCGGATTCAAGACTATTTTTCTTGCATATCCATTCGGATAGATTGATCTGATTTTTAATGAGTTAAAAATGAGTTCGAAAACGTATTGGTTCAATTTTGCTCTTCGCGTAATAAATTATTTGACAATGAACCATTATAAAATCGCGATAGCGACCGACTTAACGATCGCTCCTCATTTCCATCGTCGAATCAGGACGGATTAAACGAACTTCTCTCTTGGCGAACGTTAGATTGGCCTCGCATTCATCGTTGACGCGTGATTAAAGGGAATTGCGAGAGATTTCGAGGAAGCAATTGGAACGAAGCGACGAGACGCGGAGCGTCGATAGTTGTCGCTCCGTTCCTTTTCCCAGAAATATGGAACAAGCACGAGCCTTGTCCCCCGTTGCCCTCGGTTCTAATAAAGCCCGCAATCCAGTTCGACGCGTTCCGTTCAGTGCAGCCTTCATCAGCTTTTCATTATCGTTTCTACGTTTTCCAATCGTCGAGTCGATGAATGCTGGTGGCGCCGGGATTTTCCTTTTATGCGAAAGAGACAGATCCGAGGCTCGAAGTACTAACCCACCGCGTAGTAGACCTCGTGTGTCTCGTGTTACCCCGCCCGGTAAATTCATATTTAGCTGAGAGCGTCGGGGCGAAATAATCGCGAAATAGTACACATGTATATCGGGGATAACGGTATCTGCGATGAAAAATCAATAGGTTTTTCACCGAGGGTAACGTTCGGTCACCGGGAGGAGCGATTAAAAATCGTGGTACGTGTTCGGAACGTGGCTCGTCGGGCCGATAAAGATAAGCTCGGGAAAAAAATTTCGATAACTGCTCTGGAAAGAATTTTTGGAGATAATTTTGTGTCGACGAGAGTACGTGAGTTGTGATTGATGTCGCCGGATAAACTGATTAACTCGCTTTTGTTAATTTCTGTTTATTGGATCCGAGAAATTAAGATTAGAATAGTCTGAATGATTTGTACTATCGGTTATGTTTTATCTGCTGCATTTTTAATTATGATATTTTTCGACGTTCCTTTGGTTACGTTTCTTCGTATAAAAACATTGTTATATCATATTTTATACAGTCTTTCATTGGATGAAATCAAAGTCCCATATTTTAATCGAATTTTTTGAAACAAACGTAGAGGAAGTGGAAGGAGTGGAAGAGATCTCCAAAAAAACACGAGAGGAACACGTCTAATCGTCGTCAAACGAATAGTTATCAGTAGCAATTTTATTGAATCTGATCAAACGCTACCTTGATCGTGTCAAATACTAAACACGTCTTAAATAAACAGATAAGATAAACATTATATACCCGAACGCTCTTTTTATCGAGTTACCACAAACCGGTTACTATTTTTCTCCCTTCACTGCTCACTATCAGCTTCTTGTCCCTTTTTAACAACGCAGCGTCAGAACCTCTATTTAAACAAGATTTTTCTTCCTGTTTCCGTCTGTGTTCGAACATGCTACTGCCAACGTTTGTTCAACAGATTTTCAAACAGACTTACTGTACATACAGCTTGTATCCAGCAGGTAGCCACATGCTCCCTCAGTCGAATACAATTCCTCCTGAGACCCACTCGTTTCATTTACAAAAGATATATTCATATATCTCTACAGATATGCAAATTTATTCAGTGTTCCGAGATTCCTAATCACACCATTATAAAAATGGCACCAGTATTGTTAACAAAAATCTTCTTTAACCCCGTTATAAATATCAATCATCGAGGCTGACGAGTTCCATTTCTATGCTCTACTTACTGTCCCCTGTTTTGCATTTCCTATTGAATTTAGCTATTACTTTCATTCCATTTTAATTCTTATTTATATTTATAAGATCGTATCGCTTCCATATCTCTCATGAAAATGGCCTATAGACCGCGTGATCGAGTGAATACCAAAAATTGTTGGTGGAAGCGATCCGGCAGCGGACGTGGCCATTGTCTCGCCACGTTTTGCAACTGCACGCACGGCATGGCACGGGCACGCCGGCGTGGCGTGAGTTCACTTTGCGCTCGCACTCTCGCGCGGTGCACACGCGTATTAGCCCCGACGTGCACAAGCCTCTCCTCTCTTTCCTTCTCTGTTCGTTTCGCCGGCGGTCCGGCGGGGGCCGGTTCGAGCGGACGAGCGGGAAAGTTTATCGCGAAGCAACGAACGGTTGACAGCTCGGTGATGCATCGGTAGCGATTTGCATTGGCGTCGGCCGCGCGGAAACCAGCCGGTATCTATCTCCCTTTCTCCGCGTGCCTCTATCCCGCTCCTCGTTTATACCCCTGGATACCTCGGATCCTCGGGGCCCGGCAAAAACGAGCCGTGAAGGTCGGGAATTAACCGCTTTACCGTTACCGGCCGCATAACTGGAGACACCTCTCGAAAACTGGTCGTGGGACACGGGAAAAGTTGATATTTTAAGAAAACCTTGCTCGTCGCCTCGGGAATTGGTACATGTAGTTATCCGCGTAGACTGATGGGGGCTTTTTTTCCAGCTGGTGTAATTTTGACGTTTGAGAAGTGGCAATTACAGTGATGGATAGGCTGCTCGGTAGCTCGACTACCTAAGTATTTCGACCGCTGCGTTTCTTGCCGCAACGAACGTCGAGCGTAATACAATACAGTTTAAAATTGTTTGAAAACAGATTTTTATTGTACATTGCGTAAATTTAAGGAAAATAAATGGATGCTTGGTCATCTTCACGAGTCTCTGGATATCGTGTTTGAAATGATCTCGGGCGCGAAGTCCTGCGGGAGAAAATAAATTCGGCGGCAATGTCAGTCGAATTTCGCGGCGGCCGCGGATTCCACGGATTCCGTTCGGTAAACTTCGCCAATTTGTCTGCGAAGCCACGCTTCGTACGCGGTTTCTGGAGTCGTTTAGTCAGTGGCGGTCTCCCGGTGGCGTGCAATTTATATCGTCGAATCCTCGGTTTCTCCCGAGATACCGCGTCGTCTCCTAGCCCTCCTTCTTCGCCCGTCGCATTGTTTCAACCAGTCCGCGGCTCCCTATCGATTTGAATATTCCGCGGCGTCACGCTCGTTCATCACCGGCACCTTCGACGCTCGCTCGCTCGTCGCCGCTGCCGTCACGCTCTTACGTCGGTACATAATTAAGTGACAACGTGCCGTTTAAAGAGCTTGTAAACACGAAACGCTGGCTTATCTGCGCGGCGCGCACCCCCTCATTAAGGGAACCGTATCCTCGCCGTAAATCGGACTCGCCTTCCTAATTAAGGGCACATGTGGACGACACCTTGCGGCCCTCGGAGTCTCTGTCCACGGAACCGAAACTGGTTACTCGTTCCCCTCCTCCCCCGATCGGCTACATCCTGGGAGCTCTATCTCTCCTCGCCCCCTGCGAGAGTTACGGATATCTCGGCGGTGAAAAGGTACCCAGGCGTGTTTGTTGTCCGCGTTGGGAAAATATAGAACCCCACGAGCGTTCGGGTCTCGTTGGGCGACGCGCACCCCGGGTTCAAGGCCAGCCGTGGGTAGGAGACAGATCGTCGCGGATAAGAGAGGCCCAGAGCCAGGGAGAAGAAGAAGGTATAACGAGGGATAGGCACACACCGAAAGGACCTCGTCCATCTCTCATCCCCTTCGTTCTTCTCCACCTCTCTATCTATCTATCTATCAGGGCTCGTCCTCTTCGTTTCGCCTGCTCTTTCTTTTTTTCTCCCTTTTTCCCGCCGCTTCCTCCCTTTTCCATCAGATGCGTCATCTTCGAGCGCACCGGCAAGCGCTACAAGGAAGGAGCGAGCGAGAGCGAGAGTGGGACGATGATTTACGGTCTCGGACCTCTTTCCAGGCGCTCTCTCCTCTCGTATACCGAGGTCGAGAGAGCGAGCCAGGACCTTCCTCCCCTTCTCTGTTACCTGACTCGCCGGCTCCTCGCTCTTTCCATCCTTCGAGCTGGTTTCGAGCCGCGGAGGTTTATACTGTACGAGGTCCGGAGGACGACCACTGCTGCTGCCTGCTGCCTTGTTCGCTCGTTCGCTTTACTCGCTCGTTCGACCGCTTCGCTCGCCTCCGCCTCATCCTCGGTTGCCTGCCGGTTGTTCCTGAAAAGTAAACAGCGCGAGCCGTGGCAACGACTTGCCCTGGTGTTCCACCGCGTCATCATTGCATACCGCCTTTCCCCTTCCGCTCCCGGCTAAACGATAGAGATAGAGGAGAGTAGAGAACGAACGCGGCCAGGTAAAACGGACCTCGCGAAGGGTTTTTATATCGGGTTGCTCAGGGTCGCAGTTTCGCCTGTGGACGTTATCTCAAAATTGTTTAACCCTCATACTGATTCGATACAGTAAATAAAAATTAGATAAAAATTTATTAATATGATAAGGAGTTCATCTCGTACGCTTGCATGAATTCACAATTTTTGATAAATTAATTTCAACATCTTATGAGCCTGTATTTTATGTTCAAATCAATTGTAATATTTAAAAATCGTAGAAGTATAAACATAAGCCAGACTTTGATCACGTGTCAGAATTCTAACAAAGCGTATCGATATCCTTTCTCCATGAAACGGACCTTCCGTTTAACTCGTTTCCTGCTGGCAAGAACCTAAACCTTTGGGTACAAGTTTCTCTCCGGTCGTTCTCGTCGAATATTGGACGTTACCAAAGCGAGGAGACGCATAAAGGATCGCTTTGAACTTCTTTACTTGGACATAACTAAAGGAATTTCAATCGTACTCTTCTGTCAGAGATGATTTAGCGGACCCCGTACCATTGTTGCACCCGGGATGACTTAGCGATAATTCGAAGAGGGCTTAAAAAAATACGCGAAACTTGCCTTTTCGAGTGGTGACTCGGATGTTTAAACGTCAACAAGAAACGCACAAGTGGACGCGAAGGATTTTTAAATCATTCTCCTCTCTCGCCCTTAAATCAGATTTGCTGAGGGCTGAATTTTAGCCAAGTATATATCCAAAGAGATTCTCCGTCGATCCGCTGAGTGCGGCCCTGTGGTAAACCGAAGGAACAGAACGGCTCGATAATGTCGATAGCACGGGTTACCAGCGAGCACGGCAGACCGTCGTCGGATCGTTCGGCTGCATATATCCGCCCCGAAGGAAGGAGTCACGGCCCTGGCCCGTTCGTAACCAGCCGGAGAGGGAACCCCGTGCACGGAGTCAAAGCGGACACGCATCGGGCGTCGTTTCCGCGGCAGGAACGACGGATCCAATTAACGGGGGGGCCCGCGGATCCATAATTCACCTCTAATTAATTAGCGTACACGCGTGCTGGATCGTTGGGAGATAGATACAGGCGCGGAACAGAAAGGGAACGTTCCGCGGAACGAAAGGAAAAAAGGGAGGAGAGAGTGAGAAAGAGGCAGAGGCGTGACAGGCCTATGTAATCCTTTCCTGGCCGCGTTTACTCATGCCCGACGACGAGACGAGCGAGCTGTAAACTCGCCAGCTAGGACAAAAGCGGCTGCGAACCGCCTCTGTCCTCGTGGCACACCGCGCTCTCGCTGCCATTAACCCCTGGATTATTGTTCGCGGTGAAAATGCCAGTAGTCGCGCACATTCGCTCGCTCGCTCGACTCCGCTCCTCGGCTCGGCCACAAGCGCGACGCGGGGTAGAATGTCAACGGTAATAGACCGCGGACTTCCAGCAAAAATGTCTCGCGGTTGCTTGGGCTGCTGGATTGCTGAAAGGTTAACCGAGGAAAGATCAGCGTGCTTTGATTTAGAACAAGATGATGCTAATAACTGCAGGTCCTTTGTGACAAGTACATCAGAATTGTTTTATAGGGTCCCTTCTTCATTCGTGGTGATGAATTTATGAGCACCCGTTTTTCGAATGAGAAGCTAACAACGTGTAAGTCTAATATCCTAAACTCTATCATCGCAAATAAAAGAGATGGTTACATGGTTACGTTTATCCATCCTGGATAAGACCCTACTGAAATTCTCTCGGACCCTCTGACCCTCACCTATCAAACGTTAACATCGTTACACTCATCTCCGTTTTCGAGAGTCTTTGTTAAGATCTCGTAACACGAGATTTCGGCCGAGAGAATCCCTACTGTCTTTCACGCCTTCCGTTCATGCGGCACTCTCGTTTAACCCGGGGTAGTGTGTCGCGAACGATAGAGCGAAAAGGGAGAAGCGTAAGCGTAGAGAGAAAGGAAAGAAGGCGCGCGCGGCTGCGGTGTCGCGTGATCAGGATGCAGACGGCCATCGTAATCGCACACCGGAACACGCAACCGGTATTTCGGTGGACCTCCGAGCACTCGTTCCATCCCGCTCCTCCTCCTCCTCCTTCCTCTTGACAACCCCTTAACGAGCAGACGCGGACCGAGGAACGGGCCGACGCGCGAGGTGTCAACTTTAAAGTGGATCCCAATACCCGACCACTACTTCCCATCCGCTCTGGTCCGCTTCGCCTCGCGAGAACGAAACTCTCGGGTTTCACCTCCACCTCGAACTCGTTCGGCCGGACAAGACCACGAGCGAGCACCGAGATCGAGGGAGTAAGGCTCTCTCTGTCAAGGCTAAAAAACAAAACTCGTGCGAAGAGACGCGGACCTGGCTCACGTCTCTGTGGTCCCACCGACTGCCCGTAACACGAATACGTGTTTGTTTTCTCGCGACGTGAATACGCGAGCATCTCCCGGTCTGCCTCGTATCCCGGACGAAACCTGGGAACCGGCCGTGAAAAGGCTCCGAGTCTCCAATATTCAGACACCGATACGTATCTATTTTTGGAGTGATATACTCGAAATCATTTTTATGAATGAAATTATCTGATATAAAATACATAGAATTGTTTTAGGATGTTTTGTTAAATTAATTTTGGATTTGTTTTAATTTTCATCCTAAGAGAAAAATTAGGCTGATATTAATAGCAAACTTATGTTAGATACAGTAGATTTATGACACACGTGGGAAATACATTAAGGTTTTCACTGGATAAACTCCGGTGGTTAATCCATTATTCATACATTTATGTAACAACCACCAATTTTTTTGCAAATGTCTGGCAGACGGCTTAAGGTTAAGTTCCCATGGATACCAGCTCCGAAACGAGTGATCGGACGCCTCGTTTTCTCCCACCGTGACGTCTCATCGCAATTACTTATCCTCCTCAGAACGGTTTCAATGTATAAAAATCTGAGCTTCCTTTCATTTCTAAAAAAAACAGATATTCATCTTGTTGGCAAAGTTCGTCGTGCAGCATTAATTCCACGGCAAGTCGAAGAGCGAGCTTGTACATTAGCAGAGTGACGTGGGCGAGTATCAGGAATACCTTCTGTTACTTTTTGCCAGCTGGATTGGTCTCGGTCGCGCGAGCGCGTGTCACTCACCTCGAAAAAGGTGCTCGACAGTCCCGGAATAAGATATTTAGAATTATTAACGGTGCATGCATAGCGCAGACGTGTAAAGCCTGCCTTTTGCGATCATAAATGAAAGCTATGAAAGTTTTTTTTTTAGTAGATAAATGAATTTTCACCAAACAATGTTTAAAGAAAATGTTGAAACAATTTTTTTATCTCGGTTTGCAATGGAGATTCGAGTATTTGTATTTTCCCCAGAATTTCGATAAATTTGCGGTAGCGAAATCGAGTCTTGTTCACGGATCCCCGACACCTACGGGGTTTGCGTCAGGCAATCTTGGAAACGTTTCGCAGCCGTTCGCATTTTTTCGCGATAACACCGGGC
>SHCU01000057.1:98239-111552 GCA_004307685.1 Ceratina australensis | reverse complement strand
TGAGCCACGCGCTCTCCAATTTCATTTCATGTCTTTCCGTCGAATAAGATTTGATAATATCATTCAGGATTTATGCCAGTCAGACGTTAAAAAATCAAAGTTTAAGATATTCCTTTGGAGCTTAATAAGAATCTTGTACCAAAGAATATTAATGAACGTCTTCAATTATTCAAAGAGCAAACATTCTGTAATTTGAATGGAACCATTGACATTTTATTATAAGCAACTTGTTTCATTCGAATCCTTCGAGCCGTACTGTTTCATCGTGTTGTTCAATTTCCTCAATTTTGTACCGAGGCAATTAGTATTTTAACGTATAAAATGGCGTGCACGTAAGCGGTTTCAATTTCCCCGGTTCGCTAGTTTATCGGCCAGAATGGAGTCCTCTCTATCTCTCTCTCTGACCGAGCTTCACTAAGTACAGCGAGGCGGTAATAATAACGCGTCGAAACTCCATTACGATTTGAAAAGGGAGAAGCTCGAGGCAGACAGCGGCGCACGCCCGCGAAAGGATTAACAAGTTTGTTTCACCGGCGCGGCGCAGACATTCATCGTGCCGATACGTACGGTACGTAAACCCTTCCTACTGCCTGCCTACCTCCTTCCATCCGGAGCTCGCTCGCACCGCGGGCTTCAATTATTAACATTCCGCGAGTCGAACTCGCTCGGAGCGCATTCACCGGGCTGTCCCGCGGCGCGGCTCGCGCTCAGTCCCGAGCACAATGAGATAAACGTACGTGCGAGAGAGCGGCGGCGGGGCAGCAACGCGCATCGCTCGGAACGAGGGACAGAGGAGCAGCGTGGCTCGAGACTAACCGGTGAGCAACATGGTAGAGGCGATTTCGTTCGCCTCGTGTCTCCTTGGCTGCTGCTTCTTCTTCTTCTCTCGGTTGAATTCATGATTAATGCCTGTGACGCGCGATTTGATATAAAACCTGACACCGTCCGCCGTCAGTTTTGCCAACTAACGAGCGCGTCGCGCTCACCTTATCCATACCTCGCCATAAATCTCCGCTCGCGGCTTTGATTTATGCGTCTTTTCGTGCCCTACGATTTCTTCTTTCTCGCCTCGCCTATTCTCCCCGGAATGGACGTCTTTTGTGCTGCTTCGATCGCAATACATGAAACGCGGCGAGACCGAGTACACCTCGTTGTACTACAGAATGGAAAATAAGCTCGGGTGACGACGATATAACTCTATGCTTCCATGTGCGCGATCGTTCTGACTTTAATAACTAAGTTCTTTTTATATATTTTTGAAAACTAAAATGGTTAGTCGTCGGATGAAAAATTTCTTCGTGGCTTCTTTTCACGCGATTTCCTCGAGGGTTACCTCGTCGAGAGTTAGGCTCGTTCCTCGTGAGTTATGATCACCTGGCGTCGACAAATTAGCCGCCTCGCGATCGGTACGCCGCTGCGCTTACTCCTCTCTGCCAGCTGGAGAGAACGCGATGTGTTTCCTGTGACGAATCGACCGGCTTCGTATACCGAAATGATTTCTTATTTAACTTTTATGCGGCCCGGTTACGCTAATCTTGATGGCCGTGGAATGAAATTCGGTTTCAATTATGTCTCGTTATCCCTAGCTAGACTGTGTTTTGACAAGTTGAAAGAAGTTTCCGCTGCGTCATTTTTGTAGCTGATTCTCGGTTGAACAGGATCGGAGAGTTGCCTGTTAATCATGTATCTCAATAATTTTTTCTAATCGTTCACGTGATACCGTGATTAGGGGAGTTAACGTAATTCGCGAATATCGCGTATACGGCGATATTGTAATCGGGGTGTATAAACAGTTGAGTAGGAATTAGATGCAGATGAAGTACTAATGACAATATTATGCTAATCGCTGATCCCACTGGTTGCATGCGATACGCGATACTAAAAATACTCGTCGATCGACTCGTTATTTTCGCAATAATAGCCGGTGGCCCCGAACGTTTCCACGATTTCCATACAAAATTATCGGTGTGCTTCCCATCGCGATCCGCATTGTTTCGCTTGGGTATTATACACCGTCCATATACTCCGGTATAGGTACGTCAATGGCAAAATTAACGGTGTGCAAATGGTTCACACAGCAGCAGAAGCGATTCGTATTCATAATGGCAGATAGTACTCGGGATGAAATTTGTTTTTCTAATTGGCCTCCGTTTTCGGCTGCCTTGAATATGCTCGATTTTCGTACGCACGCATTTATCAGCCCGTTATACGAGCGTACTGCCGCGAGTCATGGGAGAAAGGACCCGTTGACAGGCTGGACAGCTTAATTGGCCGAAGCAGTCAGGCACGGGTGAAAGAAAAATTCGTGTTCGAATCCGAGCTCGGATGTCCAATTGGCTGAGCCTCGTCTTTGCGTCCCTCCGCGGTTTGTTTTCGCACGTGATTCATCAACGGCTGTAAAAATTCCCTCACAATCACAATATATTCCGTAGTTTTTCTACGGGCACTCTCGTGACACGACGAGAGGCACTCACGCTGTACGATAACAATTTTTCAACAAATGATCCTCTCATATGTTTTTTTTATTTACACTTTTCATCGAGATACGAGGATCGGTTTCAGTTTTTCGAAATAAAATTTGTATCGATTATCAATAAAACCCTTCGAGCAAAAATATATTCATCAGTGACTGAAAAGTCTCTCGCAGTCTCGCAATATATTCCATATTTTTTATATCAAGCGAATCTCACGATACGACGCATTTATATTGAGCGATAAAAATTTTTAAACAAATATCCGCGTCTATTTTTCGTATCGTATATTAAAAACACCAATAAGAAGGAGTAATACCATTTCGTTTGAAACACGTCTCGAGAAAGGTTTTCTCGTTTCGCCCACATTTTAAAAAGATGGAACGAGGTTGGAAGCCTGGATTTGCATACGAGATGAGTAAATCATAAGCCGAACAACGCCGCCAGCGCGTAGCCGAGCGTATTCCCGGCCGTGAAAGGCGAGGCCCTTTAAAACTGATTCATTGCACGATCCATCCTGCTCCGGGTCCTCTTGCTCCTCCGCTCGGGACGTCCGAGATATCCCGCGAAAACGTTCCTTAATGGGAAATTATAGCGCGAATGGGCGAAGGGAAAGCATCGTCTTCATCGCGGATTGAGAGCGGTCGGCGGTCACGTAGATGGAAGGCGAGGCCGGGAATAATAAACCGGTGGCTCGTTCCCGCGGCGCAGCATCACCGTTCGAAAACGCGATAATTTCCTGCCTCGTGGGCTGCGTTGCACGGCCAGGTTTTAAACGCGTCAATAAGCGGTGCACGTTGCCGGCCGACGATTAACGATCGATCGATCGGCCGAATCGCGCGTGACTGCGTTCCGGTATTAAGGCGAGCCGGGATTCGGACGGATCGCGACGCCACGTGGCCGATTAATAATCCAAAAGGCGCGTACGGTTTCTCACTATTCCCCGGCTCCGAGTGATGTATTGTCCGCTCTCTATGCTTGCCGAACCGTATGACTGTGTGCGTGAACACGATGTTTAAGATGTTAAGTACTTTGTGGGAGGCGTGGGTGATCGCTGAGTGCACTCGGGATTAATTGATTCGTTGGCGGTTCTTTGAACGGTTGTCGACAGTTTAATTTGGTTACGTACAGTGGCTCACAGAACTGTTCGAACCCTCGTCGAACGTACATCGCACTTCTTATTTTTACTTGTCTAAAGAACAGAAGGGAAATTGAAGGTACGATAGAAAATAATTGAATATATTTATTTGTGATCGAAAATAATATTACGAAGCACGTTCTGACGGCGAACCTTCCGAAGCGTTCGCTTAAATCACCAACCGAGACTATCGATCCTGAAATTCGAGTCACACAAGGGGTGGGTAAAGAGGGGCTGTAAGGTCGCCGACACGGAAGAAAAATTGCGGCTCCATTAGCCACCGCGTGTCGATTAGCCGGTAGGTGTGCTTACGCAGACTCGCGCGTAAACGCCGAGGGGTGGGTGTCCGCGTGAGTCACGTGTTCCCAAATATCGGGGAGTCCGTCGATGTCTGGGTCGAGCAAAACATCGAGTTCAGACCGATTAAAGTCTCTCTCTCTCTCTCTCTTTCTCTGGCTATTCAGATTTTATACATATACGACGCGGACGGTACGAATATCGAATAGCTCGTTCCGGATGGTTGACCTTTTCTCGTGACTGAATGCGGTCCTCGGTAGGTGGGAGTGCTTTTTAATATTTTTCCTCTTCATTAAAAACCGGCATGAGTCACTCGATCCCGAGACGTCGTCGCAGGCCACTCCGCGTATCGCGACGATTAAAACTGTAGGTCTCGAGGATCCTCCGCATTCCATTAAATGCCGGGACGGGTACGGTCGAACCGGAAGCCGGGAAAAAACATATCCGTCTCGGCGAGACAGCCGCAATTTGCTTCGTGGATTTTCTCCCTCTCACCCCGTTCGCTTCCAATCCTTCGTTCCGTCTCGAGTCAGGACGTTTTCCCTGATCCTTTCCTTGCGCGTGTCAATCTCCGTTCCGGCACGAGCCACACACGTAGCCGAGGAAGAGAAGCGATCGTGAGATGCAACAGTGCCGGGTTACGTATTATAAATAGCGCCGGGAGCGCGTGCGTCTCGGGGTTCTAGCAGTTAACAAACGGTAAAACTAACACCGCCTCCTACAATAACATTTCGCTCCGGTCACGTGTTTTCCGCGGCCCCGACTATTATAAGATCCACGACTGTCGTCGTCTCTTAACTCTCTCCCTCTCTATCCCTCGTTTTCATGCCTTTCTACTTGCTCCCGTCGTACTCGCTCGTCACGTCTACCCCGTTTGCTCGCCCTCCGCGTTCCTTCTCACCCGTCCAATGCCTCGAACGTCTTCAACGTTTCTTTTCTACCTCATTCTCGACGCACGCCGAGATACATTGAGACGCGCGAGGCGTGCCAATCGGGAACGATCTCCTCCTCCTATTCCCCGTGTCTACTCACTCGGTTCCTCGAGATTTCTAGGGGGAAAGGGTTTCTAGCCGTTGCGTCGCCGGTTCAACGTTGATTTATGCGGCAGCCACCTGAACCCCGGTGTGTGTACCCTCCACGTTCGTTAGGGTCGCAGACGGTCGCGTCTTTCGCCGGCCTCTTAACGAACGAATCAAGGATTCGGTCGGCGGGTGGTTATGCAAATACGAGCGCCGGACTGCTCGTCCCGGCTGATCGTACGAGTTAGCGTGGCGTTATATAATGTTATGCTGGATGTGTCCTTTTTTTCTCCCGTTTCGCAACGATCTCGCCTGGTTTAATTAGGAACGCCGCGAGGGGCCACGTGATTGAACACGTCTTTTTGTTTAACCTTGTTTGAACTGGGACATGCTTGTAGATAGAGGGGACTGATGACGTGGCGAGATAAATGACACCACGACATTTTAGGTTTTATCGACTGGCTATTTCCAATCGGTTTTTTATTCATGATTCTTGTTAATCCGTCGCGAAGATCCCGAGGTGCGATGAATTTGTTGTTCTTGGAACTCTCGGCTAGACGTTTAGCCTCTACTCACGATTCGGAATTGGGTAACAGAAACTGTTCGGGGAATAGTTGGCTCCGACTAAATTGAAATATAACGGTCCGTTAACGCCTGTCCATTAACCTAATTGGTGCGCATACGTTGTATGTATGCACCGGTTAAAACGATCTGTTTGACAACGAGTGGAGATATATGCATTAACGTGATAACGTATTCTCGAAGGGTATTTTGTTTCTTGGTACATTTACATTATTTGTTCTACACTAATTCAGTACACTGACTGACTAAAGACATTTATGCTAGTCAATTTACGTCGTACTGCTCTTACATATAATTGCAACATTTATTATTCACAGTATCATATAATCTAAAATAAAAGCTATTAGAATTATATTAAACGAAGAATGCATTTTCATGTTTCAGGCCGGAGTGATGCGACCCACGCAGGAGTAAGCTGATCGAAATACGAAAATGGGATTCGTTCGACGGTCGAAGCTCCTCCCAAGCCGAACGATGGCATCCCTTTTGGTGTTGCTGTTACTCGCAGTATTACCAAACGCACGATTAGAATCCGCGATTAATCCGGTGAGCAATGGGGGCTCAGTGTCAGGCAGTTCCTCGTCGTCCTCTTCGTCATCTTCTTCGTCGTCCATGGTGGGCGTCGTTCCTGGGAACGGGTCCCCATCCGGAGGTATGGCAGGCTCCGGTAACAGCGTCGTCGGAGGTGGAAGCAGCAGCGTTGGACACTCGTCCCTGGGCGGCGGAGCACCGAACGGAAACGGGAGATGCGAGGAGATCACAATCCCCATGTGCAGAGGCATCGGGTACAACCTGACGGCCATGCCGAACGAGTTGAACCACGATAATCAGGAAGAAGCTGGGTTGGAGGTGCATCAATTTTGGCCGTTGGTAGAAATCAAGTGCTCGCCCGATTTGAAGTTCTTCCTCTGCTCGATGTACACGCCGATCTGCTTGCCGGAGTACACGAAACCGTTGCCGGCGTGCAGAAGCGTTTGCGAGAGGGCGCGAGCCGGCTGCGCGCCGTTGATGCAGCAGTACGGATTCTCCTGGCCGGAGCGGATGGCCTGCGAGCGATTACCAGCCCACGGCGATCCGGAGAACCTGTGCATGGAACAGGACAATCATACCAGCAGCACCGGCTACGGTTCTGGGAACGGAGGAGCCGCGAGCAGCGCGCCGTTACCACCGGCGGCACCGCCGCGTCCGACGAGGCCGTCGAAGACGACGCAGCTACCACGGTGCAAGCCAGGCAAGAACCAAAAAAACTGCCAGCATCCCCCGGGGGAAAGGGCGAGGGATTGCGCGTGCCGCTGCAGGCCACCCCTCGTACCCCTGGGGGCGGGGGGCACGGTAATACCGATGCCGATAAGCGGCAGCAGCACCGGCAGCATCGGCAACGGGGCTGGCCTGGCAGGCATGGCCGTAAGTGGGGTCATACCGGCGCCGCCGATAAGCATCGCCAGGAGCATAATCCAGGACATTGCCGGAGTACCGAACTGCGCGCTACCGTGCCACGGGGCGTTTCTCACCCAAGAAGAGCGCGGGTTCGCGGCCGTGTGGCTGGCACTGTGGAGCGGCCTGTGCGCCGCAAGCACGCTCGTGACCGTCACCACGTTTCTGATCGACACCCAGCGCTTCAAGTATCCTGAGAGACCGATAGTCTTCCTCTCGGCCTGTTACTTCGTCGTATCGATCGGTTATCTGTCGAGAAGCATGTTCGGCCACGAGGAGATCGCTTGCGACGGCCCGGCGTTGAAGTCCGGGGCCCAGGGACCGGGGGCCTGCGTCACAGTCTTCCTAATGATATACTTCTTCGGGATGGCGTCGTCGGTCTGGTGGGTGATCCTCGCGTTCACGTGGTTCCTGGCAGCGGGCTTGAAATGGGGCAACGAGGCGATAGCCTCGTACTCCCAGTACTTCCATCTGGCAGCTTGGCTAGCACCGACGGTGCAGACGGTGTCCGCGTACATGGCCGGGGGAGTGGCGGGCGATCCGGTGGCCGGAGTGTGCACGGTGGCACCGGAAGGAATACGGTCGTTCATCCTGGTACCGCTGTTCGTGTACCTTCTATTGGGAACGAGCTTCCTACTCGCGGGATTCGTCAGCCTGTTCCGGATCCGATCGGTGATCAAGAGGCAGCCGGGGGCGAAGGCGGACAAACTCGAGAAACTGATGATACGCATCGGCGTGTTCAGCGTTCTATACACGTTACCAGCGGGCGTCGTGCTGGCGTGTCACATGTACGAGACGGCGTTGAGAAACGACTGGCTCACCTCGCTGGCCTGCCCGTGCCAGCCGAGGGCGAGGCCTATCTACTCCGTCCTGATGCTCAAGTACTTCATGGCGCTCGCGGTAGGCATCACCTCAGGCGTGTGGATATGGAGCGGCAAAACCGTCGATTCGTGGAAACGTCTATGGAGGCGCTTGTTCGGCGGCGGGAGCGGCGCAGGCGGTCACGGAGGCGGCGGCGCCGGTATGGTAGCCGGCGTGACAGGCGTCAGCGGTGGCATCGGCAGCACCAGCATCAAGGGCGTCGTCGGTCGTGTCGGAGTCCCGTATCCACCGGCGCCGGGACCGGGGAGCGCGTTGCTACCACCCGGGAGCGTGGCCAGCGCTTCTCAGCACCATCTTCACCATCACGTCCTCAAACAACCGCCGCTGTCGCACGTATGACGTCACCAGTCGGCGGGGGGCGACATGAACACCGCTGGCTGCGATCAGCAGCAACAGCAACAACAGTCGGTCCAACAGGAGAGGCCTTCCGCCCTTAGCAACTACGGGCCCATTTAGCCCTTCGCCTCGGCCTCGCGTAGGCATCTGCCGCACACGGCGCCCAACACGGCGCCGCATACGCCGCACTCGGCTGCGACCATATACTCGAGGAGGTCGTTGGCGTCGACGACGGGCCCACTCACGCCGGCCCACGGCCTCGCGCCCTCGTACACCCAGGCCACCGAGGTCTGAATCGATTCCCATTAGCGAGGTACTTCGCGGCCGGGACGTTTTACGAATTTTACGGGTCGGGAGCGCGCGGGTCCCGTGGCGCGATCCACGGTGTGTGGCTCTTCGGAAGACGCTCAGAACTGCGTCGACGACGACTCGCGGCGACGGTGCTTCTCGATTACCGGATATACGTATTAGCCCGTACGTGTCTTTGCCGGACGGTCTCGGGCCACCTTATCTTCGCGTCGTTCTTGGTGTCGCGTGAATCAGTGGTTCTTAATCCTTGTGAAAATTATCGAACGTTTACAGTTTCAATCACTCTTTCTTTTTTCGTTTTAATAAAGATTTTTATTTTTCGTTAACATCGATTAGGAACCATTGAAGCGGAATTTTAGATATCTGATGGAACGTGAAATTTAAGTGAAAACCGCGAAACGAACGCAAACATGTATGTATGTATGTATGTACCGATAGTGGCGACATCAGATGACGACAATTCCGATGCGTCGCACGAGACCGGCCGGTGTTAGTGAGATTGCGATGTCGGCGCGCGTGAGTGGAATGTAGTGTCTCGTGTAAATGAATCGTGCGAATGGTACCGCGTGACAGGGATCCACTCTTTTTATCCGTATCTATCTGTAACACTTTTCTTACTTATATGTACCGTAGCGGAACTCGTACAGTCCGCATGTCCGTCTAACGTGTATCGTCTCGTCTATTTATCTAACCTAGCCGTAAAAGCTGAGAAGTGTATTAGGTGTGAAAACACGGACGTGATTAGAATATGTCGCTGCTTAAGGGTTACGGCGGTGGCCGGGCATTCCGAAACGCGTTTTTCTAGTTTCGTACGATTATTTTTTTCCCTTAATTACTCGCCTAGTCGGTGATAGCGCGCTGCTCGAAACACGTGTTGTCGTTCGGGCAAGGCAGGAAGTGTAATCGGCGGAGATCGCGGAGCAATGAAAGTACCACGGACGAATACAGGCTCACCGCCGTCGATCGTATGAAGTGCGACGAGCAAGTGTATAGCAGACGTATAGAGGAGGGAAGCTGGAGGACGAAAGGTAATTTGTAAATATCAATCTTAGACGTTAGGTCGAAGACGCTGTAAATACAAAGAAAGGGAGAAAATCAGATGGGGAAAAAAAAACGGTTTATCGGTCGCGACGCGAAACAAACGATGTACAGAAAACGCGTGACTCGCGACGATTTTGCGTTCCTTTCGTCTCGTGTCTTTCGAAGAATCATTTTTCTTCGCGTTATTCCCGAACTAAACGAAACGAACACTTGGTGCAATGAATAATATTTACGAGAACGGGGACGTTAGAGAGAGAGAGAGAGAGAGAGCGAGAGCAAATAATAAAGTAACGCTTCGAAGGAGCCGCTAGTCTTGCCACGGTGAAAGGAACGTGTGAATCGTAAATGCGTTCGCGATTAAGGATACAAAAGGACGAGCGTGTTTACGCACGCTTATTATTTCGCACCCCTTTTTTTACCGCCGAACGAAGCCCCTCCCCCCTTGAGACTTTTACCGATTTATATATAGTACCACTTATAATATAGCTGGCGAAAGATACTGAGGTAACAAGTGACACTTGTTCTTTCCTCTACGTCGCGCGGCTTCTTCTTGTCTCCACGATTAGAGACATGTCCGAGCCGTGCCTCGATACGCACACTCGCAGTACCAACCGCCACACCCCCCGATACACATATGTAATAATACCGATCGTACATACTCGCACGTCGTAGAGAACACACTTCTGTGTACCCCTCCCCCTCACCAAGAGTAAACCGTATATAGGTAAACGGAGAGGAAAAAGTGAAGTCGGAACAATTCGTGTTTCTTTCATGTCCGCGCAATAGAGAAACAAAGTAGCTGTTGACAGAATGCGAGAATCGAGTAACACGCATAAACCGTTAAGTACGTAAATATATATATAAATATTAAAGATACATTATAAATATATAAATAAATATATATATATATTATATATGTTCGCGGGAGAGCGCGTCGACGCACCCGCGACGCGATGTCGATATTTCATAATTTTTGTAATCGCTGGAAGAGAACGGGGAGGTCGAAACAAGAAGGACGGTATGTACGATTCCCGGCGACGCGTTTCTTTATTATCCCGTGCTCCGTTCCACGAGGTGTCCGAAAAAGGGTTGCATCGCGTGCGGACGAATTCCAGGGACGTTGTTTCAACGAATGGCAAACGAAAGGGAGAGGAAAGATGTACTTCTGGTTACACGGTTCTATCTCGCGATCAGCGTTGGCGTTTTACTTCCTTTTTTTTCTTTTTTTTTTATATTTCTTTTACAAAGCGAAGAAGCGGTCGTTGGAACTTCGTCGTCTCACGCGATCGACCGGCGGTATGTCTTACGATCGGAGCAGGTGGGTGCACGCGGAGAAAAAATCGGGGATAACAAATTCAGATGGACTGATAAGAGAGAAAAAAATAACGATATCTGCCTCAAGCAACTTAAAAACAAGAAAAGATAAACAGGACACCCGTATCGCATCCCGGAACGGGAACCACTGCCAAACGAAAAAAAAAACGTACACGTGTAATGTTGTAAAGTAGTGAGAGTTAAAGAACCTTTAGTGTCACATATCACGCCAAGCCGTTACGAGCGAAAACGGACAATGTCGCGTTCGTGGACACGACCAGTGAATAAGAACCAGAAGTGTAAGTGAACGAGGGTGGGAGGGGGACGGAGTGAGATGGGTCGTGGGTGAAGAAAAAAAGGGGAGAGATGGAAAGACGTGGGGGAGGGAAGGGACGAGAAGGAGCGGTGCAGCTCTGGTATCGAGATGGCAGGGAGAGGGATTGATGCGAGAGAAACGAACGCGACGTTTTTAGAGAAACGAGAGGGAGGAGTTTATAACGAGTATTTGTAAGCCACTTTTTGTCACGATGATTGTCAATAAAATTGAAAATACTGTGTGTAACGGATGTGTCCAGGAATTTCCCTCAAGTCGGCCAATTAGCTGGTGTTCTCTCTTTAATTTTTCCCGAAGCAAATGTTTGATATCTACTAGAGAAAAGTATGTGGGATACTCTGAAGGTTCTCGTGGTAGCCGCGTCCCCCTCTATTCTTCTTTTGTGCGTTCTCCTCGTTCGGCTTTTGTGTTCTTTCCTCCCGAAAGTGCTACGGATTCCTACTCTGTACTTGGTCCGAATTTTACGCTCGACCGCCGTCTTTGTACAACTTCTTTACGTTGCCATAGTAGTTAAAAGAGTAACCGACGACCGACCATCATATCGTTATAATATACATATACTGAAATCAAAATTGTATACGATTTTTAATATACTTTATTATTATTTAAGTTCCTTGCGTTGATTGCTTGCGCATTCCTCAGAGTCTTTCCAAAATTCCCATCGATTCTTATACATAGCGTCTCCTCTTTTAACAACTGTTGTCATTAATTCGAACTCCAAACAGTGTTATAGTCTATAAGTTAATTTGGTAAAATGAGAATGAAGGTAAGTCGAATCACAATTATGCTTTGCATGCATTGAATAAGACAAAAATTTCATTGTCATTTCATCAAGTTACACTGTCGTGTCAGATTTTCTTAAGTGAGATCGTATGAAAAAAAATAGTTGAGAATTATTTGTCATAGAACCATCTTTCTCCTCCTAACATTTGAAATTTCGTACAAGATTCATTTAGCTGTATGTAGGATATCAATGCACTTTCTACTAATATTTTAACTGAATGCCTTAAATTCTTGGATTGCACTTTTTGGGGAATGAGAAGAATATAAATAAACCTTAGATATTAGAAGAGGCAATGAACATTTCAACGCAGAAAGGGGGAATGAATTCTATAATCTTAAGTAAATCTCGCGTCGTTTAAATCGTAGCCGAATATAAACAGGGCTCCGGAGACGCGCACTTGAGCTTGTATAAAACAAAAAAGGGTTCCTTCCCTCTGTTTAAGAGGTTCGAACAAGTGGCTACATTCTTCTGTCGCTGTGAAGAGACAAAGTAACCGAGTAAAACAGAGGATGACGCCATACAGAGAATACTCAAATCATTTCTCATGCGTACATAAATTTACATCATTGAATATTTCTCCAAACCAATTTCTACTATTTAACTATTCTTTGAACATCAAAGCACCTACTCGATGCTTACAATGCAAATGATATAACACCTAGAATATTACAGATGTTATTTGACGTTCAAATCTCAGTTCTTTGTATTTAGATTAAGGCAGACGAATTCGTACAACACGCAGACTGACGATTAAAAGGGAACAGAGAATCCCTCGACGTACAGTTTGCCTTAATTAATATTTGGCCGCGCTCTGGAGTCGAATAACTTTTTTAACACTCCATCACAGAATCCGTCCGAATTAATGAGGGCCACTGTGGGCACAAAGGTTGTTTATAACACTTCTGTTGGGGCTACTGGAAATTAATGTAAACGCAGACGGTCGGTTTTATCTAGAATCGCCGCGAGAAAACCGACCGTGGTATTTACACAACGAATCGCGGGTACGAATCGGCTCGGTGAAAATCGCCGTTTAACCCGGCGTGGAACCTAAGTAAACTCACCCTTAAGTGTGTCCGTGAGTCATTGCCGGCGGGTATAGTCGGCGAACCGGGGGCAGACGCCACCCCCGCCGACGTCGTCGAATTTATGGTACACCGGCGAGTATCGCCCAGCCATAAACAAACCGTATTAACCGTGCCGGACGTTTACGGCCCTCCACGTTGCTCGTCCCGGAAGATAAGGATCTCCGTTAGTCATTCATTCGTTAAGTTTAACTAGCCACGCGTTGCGTTGATTTCCCTAATTGCGGGCCCTCCGCGATGCGCCTTACGCGACGTCGATTGTCGCGCGTACGACGACGACGCTCGCGTGT